>PVHY01021755.1:0-23441 GCA_004024945.1 Uropsilus gracilis
TGTTCTCTGGGTATATTCCCAGTAGTGGGATTGCTGGGTCGAATGGTAAGTCCACATTCAATTGTTTGAGGGTCCTCCACACAGAGTAATTGTTTTTGTAGGGAACTTAACCATTGATGTACTTCAGCATGATATTGCATTGAGTCTAGCGGGCTGGTTCTGTTTGAAAAATGACTTTATGATTAAATCTTAATGTAAAGTACCTGAAAATTTAGTCAACAAAGGGACTCTAAAAAGTTGAAACAAATAAAATCACTTTTATTTCTAACAAAAAAATATGTGTATTCCTTTTCTGCTGCTCCAGTTTCAATAACATTAATGTGTAAGAACAGATATTATAATTGACAGCTAAGTCTATTATTTAAGATTTTGCCTTTCACATGGGCGTGTGGGATGTGAGTTATCCATTAGAAATTGTCACTACTGTTCTCAAGTGCATATTCCCCTATGAACAGCATTGCTTTCTTATCTTTCATTTTGCCTTTTTATTTTTTCTCTGCCATTTATCTCTCAAGGTAGTTACTCATTAGTAAGTTGAGTCAAGCATTTCTTCCAGACCTGACACTAGGAGCACATTACATTAAATGGAACTCAGTAAGGACATGTGTCACTAACATGTAAATAATTGGGACTCTGGTGGAGAAAGTCAGACCTGAATTTAAAAACAAAAAACAGACAATCAAACAAACAAAAAACATGCTGTCTGACAAATCTGTCTGTACGTCCCAGGGTTGAGGCCTATTGTCTAGGTCAACTTGGTCAAGATATTCAACCTTCTTGGATCTCAATTGCCTTATCTGTGATGTGGAGATTATAATATGTACTTACTAGGTGATTATACTCAATCATTTATAGTTTATTCCTGTCTTCCTTCTAGGGAAAATAATTTTTTTTTTTTAGACTAGGTTTCACTAATTTTGCCTGTGGAACTGCAGGCTCACCTTGCCCAGGGTACCACAGACTCAAGCGGTCCCCAGTCTCAGCTTCCCAGGTAGCTGGGATTACAGGTGCATGCCACCATGCCCAGCTATATTTTTTTGCAACTAGGTCTCACTACATGCCCCCAGTGGGACTTGAACTGAGTTCCCTGGCTCTGGCTGCAGCTTCCTAGGCTGCTGCTTACAGGCATGCAACACCATGCCCAACGTGGGAAAAGAATTTTGAACAGGCTAATCTTCGTGCTCTCCTAGCTTCTATTTTCATTACTTAAAATCTTAAAACAATTTTTGTCAATGGTAAATAGGAGAACCATTACAAATGGATAGTAACTTGTTACTATATTGTGGGTAGGAATACATGTTGGGTCAACCCTTCACATGATATTCTGGCAATATGTAGCCAAAGACAAAATCTGCATTCTTTTCAACTTCCTTAGCCTAAGGAATCAATCAGAGAGGTGCATAAATGCTTATGTAATATTACTTATAATACTGAGGAACTAAATGTATACTATTAAGGACTTTTAAAAAAAATATTTGACATGCCCTTAAGGAAATATTTTGGAGTCATTGAAAGAATGTTAGAGAACATGGTTGGAACTGGAAGGGGTTATGCTTAGCAAAGCAAGGCAAGGAAGAAGATAAATACCAGAGATGGTGTCTCTTATATGTGGACTATTGAGAAACAAAGAGTCAATAAAGTCAAATTTAAAAACTAACCCTTGGAAACTGACTATGAAATTGAGTCATCCAGAGCCGGGAGGGACAAGAACAAAGTGAGGATAGAGCACGGTGGATTCTGGTAGAGGACTAGAGGTGCTTTCATGGTAGGGGGGCCTCAGGAACAACACCTAAAGAGGGAAATTCCATATTTCCAAATTACTAGCAATGATGTAAACCCACAACACTTCAATAAAAACTTAGACAAACAAAATAAATGACATTTACTTTCTCTGAAAATAAAAATTGATAATGTTGCAAAGACTCAAATTGTGATGGGAAGATAATCATGCTTTATTTAGAGAAAAAAAATCTAAAACAAAAGTATATAAGCCAAAGTTCTAAAGTAGCATTTCTAGATAGTTGGGTTGCTTTCTATGTGTATATTTTGTTATTCTGAATTTTCAAAACAAGCAGGTAATGTTTCTTTGGAAAGATGTCAATAATTTAAAAAATTACTTCATTCATACATATATAATAGGACCTAGTATTTGAAAATATAAACAATATAAAATGTAAAGTATAAAAGGAGCTAATCTGGCTTCTCTACATTAATATGGGATGACATATTTTATTCCATTATTAAAAATAATCACATCCTTAAAATCTAAACCGCTATTATGAGAGAACAGTAAGCAAGTTTCATTCCTAATGATTTGTTATAAAAAGCTCAGTTATTCTGAGAACTGGAACTGTCACTGTTAACTTTTGATATATATCATTGTAACCTCATTTGAAGCTTTAAATGAATCGGGGAGGGGGGGACCTGTTGCATTGACAAAGAACCATTCCCACCTACTGTGTAAAATTGCACTGGCAAGATTCTACTGGAAGCTTGCTGTGACACAGCAAATGGAAATATATACCAATCTACCCAGACCAGACTGCATGGAGTGGTGCTGAAGGGGAAATGTCTGCAGGAGATTAGGCAAAATATAGCCAGGAAATCACACCTGGTTTAAATAGCCATAATCACAATTAAGGTTGTTTACTTCCAATTGACACAGAGTCATCTGAAAGGTGTCTTTTATAAAATCCTCCTAAAGAGCACATATTTCAAAGTATCCATGGTAGGGAGCAGTGGTCATTTTGTTCTTAGATTTCATTAAGTGTAAATGGATCTCAGGGGATTTTAATCATGTAAGAACAAAAAAGTTGCCCATTTAAACATCTTCAAGAAGTAAGACAGCAGTCAGAAATTTCATGGCTGGTTTACTTGAGCAGGATGTTAACACTATCAGTAAATGGTATTTTACCACCTTCCATCCTATTAATTAGATTTCACTCCTTTTGAGCTGCCTTTCTCTTGAGGAACAAGAGAAGTCCACAATCTTTGTAGGAAGGTGCCTGCCAGGACAACTGGAGTCAGAAGCCTGTTGGAAGGTCATTAATAGTGGTCACCTGCTAGCTGGAGCCAGGCTATGGGAGGCTCCTGGACGCTGTTCAGTTCTCTGCTGCCATTCTCTTGTCAAGAACTGTGTCAGGGATGTAGCCAGCAGAGTGTTAGTGAGATCACCTAGACTGTGGCCTACTGTGCACCACTGCCCCATAGATGCTTCTATAGAGACACAATTCTGAAATGGGTAGGTGCAGAGATTATTTATTTTGTGGCTACAAAGACAAGCGTCATATGTACATACCTGGTTTGTTAGAACCACCTCATTGTGGTTTTGACTTGCAATTCCTTGGTGATAAGTGATGGAGGGGGAGAAAGAAGGGGAATGAAAAGTGAGAAAAAGAGGGTACCTTGACTGTGGTGGAGGACTATGGGTGTTTTGGTGTGGATATGAAACAGGATGACCCGAAGAAGACTTTTTAACTTTGACTTAAACTGAACACATACAGGCCTGCTTCCCTCTCTAAAGCAGGCTACAAAGAGGCCATTTACCTTTACCTTGAAGTAGCCACACCTAGGCCTTCTTCTCTCTCTAGGAAGCAGGCTATACACTGTACATTACCATTTACACTGCTCATCTTGACCATTGATATGTGCAAAGGCCAGCCAGCTGCTTCTGAACTTCCAGCTCCAAAACTACAGAAGAAAAACTTAGAAACACAGTTTATACTCTTGTGGGTTTTTTTTTTTTTTTTTTACCATCCCCAGTCTTCTCACCCAAAATACCAAACCAAAGCAAGACTATCAGTGCAGACTAATTTATTTTTAACAGTGATTTACTAATTACTACAAAAGAAATATTTAAGACTCAGATTACTTTAACATTGTCCAAAATCTTTCTCAGAATTGTTCAAAGTCCTTTCGCCAGATTGCCCAAAAATCGTCAGTCTCTCAGTCCTGATCATCTCACCAATGTCCAGTCAGAGTTCATCTCCAGACACTTGAAAACATGTTCCTTTGGCTGCTCCTTTGGCTTGCTCCTTCTTGTCTTCCACTCTGTCTTCTCCTTGTCCTCCAGGTAGCAGGAACTCCATGGTGCCGAACCAGCAAAGTTCACTTTTTTTTAGGTCTAACTTTTGCACGGCCTCTTTCAGACACAAGTCAAACTCAGCAAAACAAACTCCAACACGGAGTTCAAATCTGCAAACTCCTTAACCACCTTTAGCACACATGGGCTCCAGGTCCCCGGTGGCCTTTGGTCAAGTTCACATGGCTCACATTTTTACTCTCCAAGATGGCCGATTCCCATCTCTCCTCCATTGAATCTCTCTCTATATACGATCTCCATATTTCCATCCAAATCTTTGTTGGCACACCCTTTAGATATCCTGATTTCCTGCCTTACAGGAACAACATCTGGACCATTCTACTTCTTTCTCCCTTCTGCATCTCCCTGAAGGGAAATTCTAACTAAGGTCATTGTCACATTTTAGCATACCTGTCCTTAAAATCTGCAATCTTAAACAGGAAACAGTGTGTGTGGGGGAGGTAGCACACCCTATCAGATACACAGTGGTGATTACATCTGAAAGGGGAGATCCTGGGCTTCTCAGTAGTAACAACATGTAAGCCTATGATATGTCAATAAAAAAATAATAAATAAAAAAAATGAAACCTCCATCTGCCAATCTGGAGTTATCTGCTTCTTTCTTCGGTTTATTTTTGCCCTCCATTTCTGGGGGACATTCACAAATTTCACCCCACATTTCTTCTCAGATTATAAACCCACATAGTTTGCCATAACTAAACTTGGACAGAGTGAGGAGACACTTAAATTAGCACTCTTAGAATTTGCCTTCTCACCTTGTACAACTCTTCACTTCTCTGCACCTCAGTTTTCACTCCTATGAACCCTGGAGAATTAGTTTGTTGTGTTGAATCCCTACTGCATACCAGCTGCACCTCTAAGTGTAAGAGAAGAAAATGAGTGCAAGAGGCAGAGGGGATGGGTAACGTCAAGACAATCCCTGCAGGTTGCTGGTTCTAACAGGAAAGACTCAAGTATTTAAGACCTCAGTACTACAGACATTTTTATCTTCATCTTAGGGAAGGTGTAAAATAACCAACAATGTGAGCTGGCATGGTATGGGTGTACCATTGTTTCAAATAGAAGGGTTTCTCATGGATTCTGTGATGCACTTAACATTCTCTGAGATCGTAATAGAGATCTCCAGAAATGGCTTATTCGCAAAGTTAACTGCCCATAATATTAAAAGTATTTAGTAACTCACTCTCTGCCACATTATCCATTTTCATATTGCAAAATTATCCGTTATATAGGTGAAGGTCAAAGAATGCTAAAGCATTTGAGGACATTGTTGCCTTTCTATCTTTGCCTTCAGGCCCAAAGATGCAGGAAGCTATTTCAATCTTGTTATAGCTAAAATCTGTTTCTGAGGAATGAATGTGGGTAAAAGAAGTAGAGAAGCATTAGCTACTGATAGATTTTAATGAACATATGTTTCATATGCATGGGCTTCCTAGTGGTCCTTGGAGGGTCCTACAGCAAACCTGTTTGACCTTGAAATCACTACTGCTGCTGAGAACTCCCACCATCAAAGACAAAGTAAAATCAATGCATGTTAATTTGGACATCTCTTAGGTATGATTTTTTTCTCTCTCACTTCAGCATGAAAGGCTAGCTTTTCACTTAATATAATGACTTACATGCTTCCAATGGCATCTCTACATAATTTTGCTTTTTCACTTTCTGTCTAATAATTAGTTAGAGAGAGAGAACAGAATAAAATATTTTGTTTGGCATACTCAATTTCCATCAGGTTTCATCTCAGTGAAAGATGATGCCTTGAGGCATTCTTTCATTTTCATAGTTTAGGGGATTCATGGCCATGTATTTTTCTTATAAATTCATGTCCTGATTTTAGAGTCTATTTTCACTTTCCTAGGTCAAAATCACATTATTGAAAAAAAATTCCCTACTTCAACTGTGAAATTCAGATACAATGTGCAGGGAAGGGTGAATGAGCAGAGAGAAAGGGAATTTTCTACTTGTTTGGATTAACCAAATTTCTCCATAATTAAAAAATATTTCATATACAGAGTATTTCAAAGAATGCTAATATAGTAAACATATAATCTAGTTATGTATAAGCATTACTAATCATATATATAAACATAATATGTAGTATGTATACTGTATAATAAATATACGGTGCATAATTATATATATTCTAGTTAATATGCTAGCATATAACTACCATAAATATATATAAATATAAAAATATAAATATATATAAATATAAGATATAGCCCTGTCATTCTACTTGCTTTAAATTTTTTTAAAAATGAAATAAAACTTTACAAATAAGCTACAACTATGCTAGGTAACTTTCCCTAATCCTCTTATTATCCCTCCCAATACTGAGATAAGGTGTAATATTTATCATCCTCTACAAGTGTTTATACAATAACTGAAATTGCATATGTCCAAAAATATATAGAACGCTCTACACATTTTCTAGCTCTGAATAAATAATATTACCCTGTGTATACCATTTATTTGCACACCTTTTCCACTCTGCTTTTGAGATGTGTCCATGATAATATGTGTAATGTCATTTCATTCATTTTAACAGATGTACAATGTTTCATTAAATTAGCAAATCACAATTGTGTTATGTTCTGTTGGTGACATTTAGGTTATAAATGTTGGAATACACATTTGATGTGACTGCGTTTTTGTTCTTATGGAAAAATAACTCTAGAAATTACTGAGTATTTTTATCTTAACTTTTTGCAAGATATTCTAAATTAGTCTTTAAAGTAATTTTGCCAGTCTATCCTCCTATCTTTGAATAGAAGTTTTGTATTTGTCTACATTCACACCAAGTCTTAGTAATTATAGACTTAAAAAAGTTTAATGAGTTGATAGGAGTTAAATGACATCTCACTAAGATTTAAACTTACATTTTCCTGTTTGCTGGTAAGGTTGTGCATCTATTTTATTTATTTTTCTTATTTGCTTTATTTCTATTGGTTATGTAAGTTTCCTCCTTTATGCCTGCCTATTCATTTTCTTTTACATTTCTACTGGATTGATTGCAACTCTCTTTCTTCAAAATCATTTACAAACCAAAACTAGACAATTTGCTCTAAACCAGTGTACTCCAAAATTTCATAGTTTTATTTATAAAGCATGAAAAATCTAACTAACATTTCCTTTAGCTGTATAACTATCAATATTTTAGCAATAAATATAAATATAACAGTTTACATATAATAGCAATAAGAATAAATATAACAGTTGACATTTAACAATACTAGTTCTACCCAATTATTTTCTCCCCCTTAGTATTTGGTGTTACTGACTTGCAGTATTCCTGTTCTCAGTGCTGGTGTTAAGTTGTTCTTGTTTTGCTAAGAAGTTTGTACTTTCATTTTTCTTGTCAGTTTGACTTGAAAAATTGGTCTGGTGATGCAAACTCCACTAGTTTCTGTTTGTCTAAGAAAATCTTTATTAAATCTTCATATTTAGTACAATTTGCAGGATAAAATCTTGCCTGCCAGTTCTTATCTTTTAGAATTGTGAATTTTTTCTTACTCTTCTTGCTTGGAGCTTGTCTGGACTGAAATGTGGAGAAATCCTATTTTGAGATGCCTCATAAGTTAACATTTTTTTCTTGTTTCCTGGAAAATTGTTTTCTTTATTTTGGTTTTCGAAAAGTTGGCAATGATGTGTCTGAATGTAAGTCTTTTTACATCTAAGAATTTAGGGATTCTCTCTGCTTGTTGAATTTCCATTTTTAATTCCTGGACTTCCTTTCTGAGACCTTGTATTTGTCTGCCTTTGACTGGCTTTCTAGTATCTCATTTAACAATTTAACACTTTTCATATAGTTCTTTTGAAGTTGTTCCCATATGATTTCTATATTTCTTTTTTTCATAATCCCTTTTAAGAATTATATATATATATATATATATATATATATGTATGTATGTATGTATGTATGTATGTATGTATGTATGTATTTACATCATTGTTTACCCTGAGGTCCTTCCACCACCTTATCACCTGTTAACCATCCTTAATCACTTGTGCTCATCCCTCCCCCAGTTTTACCCTCCTCCCCCTGGTTTCTCTGTTTGTCTCCATACACATCCTGGGACGTCTGTCCTTTTCATTTTGTTTTTTCATCTAGTGTTGAGAGGTTCCTTGCTTCCTAGGCATGTGCGTATTGCCTTATTTATTTCTGTGTACATGTGTGGTTGGGGCACTAGGGTTTATCTTTGTTCCCTTCTTTTTACTTTGGTGTGAGATGGAACAAAGAGGGGAGTTTAAGGCTTTAAAGCTAAGTCTTGCTTTGAGGAGTGACTGTAGTCACTTCTACCACGTGTTTTCTTGTTCAGTAACCTGTAGTCTGTGCTTAAGTCATCTTCACTTCCCTTCCCACCTCTCTGTTGTTCTTATCACCCAGGAACTTGATCTACGGAGCCTCCCAGTGGGAAAGGCAATAGCTGCATCTCTAGGCTCACACCTGGAAAAATCTGCACTTGGCCCAGAGGTGGCGCTGTGTGTTGTGGGACCTTGTGTCCACTAACACTCTGGCCACCCTCAAAGGCCACTCCTGTTTAGCTGCCGGTTCTGGAAGTCTGGGAAGCATACAAGCTGTTGGTTTGCCTTCAAGGAGCAATTGTAAGTTTACCCTAATGTCCTTTCTATTTAGAGTTCTTGTGGAGCCTGGCCTGCTCCACCTGGCTTTTCTTTGATCTCTTCCAGGAGAAGAGAAGGTAGGGTGCTTTTAGGGTGCTCAGTGCCCCAGTTGCAGGGTTCTCAGTTTCCCAGATAAGAGTCTGGCAGGTCCCACTGTCTGGGTTGTGCCCAGATCAACTCTTGTGTCAGGGAAATCCTTCCAGAGAATTTTACCATGTCCTGGGTTTCCCTTTGCCTGACTTGGGAAGTTGACCCCCAGCCTGACATCCTCTCCCTCACTTCCTCGGATTCTTTTTCCTCAGTAGCCACCAACCTGAGTTCTTGAATTCCCTGGGGAAGTCCGGGAGTTGTATAGCTGGTTTGAAGTCACTGGGTGTTTCCTAGGAATGCACATTCTGTATTTTCTGGTTTTTCTGAAGGGAGAGGTTGATTCCAGCTTCTTTATTGTCATGTTGTGGGTGCAATCTCCATTTTTCTTTATTTTTTCTCTGGTTATACAGGTGTGCCTCTGGATTGTTAACTTCTTAGAGTTTCTTAGCCCTGTTCCCTCCCTTTGAGGTGGAAGAGGGGTGACTAGATGGGTTTAAGAGCTTTATGTTTTCCTTCCATCAAGTAGTATAGTCTACGAGAAAACCCAGAAGATTTGGTAAAATAGCTTTGGTAAAATAGTTTCTCCTGAAGACAGCTCTTGGTAAGAACAGAATATTCTGTTTTATTTCAAAATGATTACTTCTTTCCTCCCACTGATAAAAACATGAATGGATATTCCTCTGCTATTCACTATGGGAACCTGAGTGAACTTCAGCAAAACTCTAAGTAGTGGGCTCTCCATCCCATCCCTGGTTCCGCCTGGAGTGTTTAGCTCTTGAGTGTTGCCATGCTTTCCTTCCAGCTGTCATCACTTACAGCCCAGGTTTTCCTACATAAGCCCTGGCTCTGTGGAGGTTACTGCTCAATGTTTTTTTTCTGGTAGTTTTGATTCTTTGGTAGCTTTGACTGTCTTTTCAGTTTTGGGAGAAGTGCTTTCTATTGAGTCATCACTTCTCTTTTTAAGAAGAATTGTAGATTTTTTCAGTTTTTCAGCTGTTTAATTGATAAAATGGAATAGTGACTTCCAAGTCCCTTCATGCTGAATGAAATGTTCATATACTTGTTAGATTGTCAATTTCTTTTAGAGTCAGTTGGCTAAAAATTACTGGAATGTATTTTTGATTAAGAAATAAGTAAAATATCTAATTATAATTCTTTCCAAATGATTCCTCAGTACCATTAATTATATAGTGTCTTTATTCATCATCAATATGCCTCTTTTGCAAATCAATTTTAGGATATGTGTGGCTCTTTTTCTGATTTCTCTATTCAGATCAATTGGTGTGCTTTGATGTCCTGAGGCCATTCCCACACTGTCTCAGTTGCAATAAATTTACAGTTAAACTTGATACCTGATATATTAGATCTCTATGCCTACATTGACATTGTTATTATACTTTAAAACTTTGTAACTATCTTTGCCCATATAAATTTTAGGATCTGCTAGTCATGATTTACTAGAAACTTTGAGGAGATTTGGACTGAGATTGCATTTGATTAAAAGATTAATGGGAAAATAATTGATATAATTATAAGTGTGTGTTTTAACTATATATTGTGGCATTTTATAAAGACCTATCTCACCTTTGTTAGAATCATTCCTGGAAACTTTATAGTTTTCTATCTTATTTTATGGCTTTTTATATAGTTGGCTAGTACTGAATTGTGAAAATGTTATTGATTCTATATTACCTTATCATCCAAGAAATTGATCAGTTTTCTTCTATATTTTAATAGTTTACCTATTTACACCATTTTATTTTGTATGTTGACAGATGGGAATTCGAGAAAAAAAGATCTCTTCCTTTATTTCCTTTATTTTTCTTGCTATGTTACATTAATTAAGAATTCTTGAACAATCAGGAGAATAATTGTACTGAACCTAGCATTTATTATGAGAATGGGTTTTAATTATATATTTTAGTATTTCAAAGGTCTTTCCTACCTTTCTTAGAATCATTGCTAGAGACTTCCAAAAATCTTTCATGATTGTTAGGTTTGTAGAAAACCTTTTTTTTTTTTTTGAGTCTAGGTCTTGCTATTTTCGCCCTTGGAACTGCAGACTCACTTTGTCTGGATTACCACAGACTCAAGCAATTCCCAGGTAGCTGGGATTACAGGCATGCACCACCATGCCCAGCTATATTTTTGGGACTAGGTCTCACTATGTTGCCCCGGGCAGGTCTTGAAGCACGATTCCCAGTTCCAGTCACACTCCATAGGCTGGCATTTACAGGCATGTGCCACCGTGCCCAGTTTAGAACTTTCTTTTTGTCATGTGTCTGTCAATTTTCAGTATACTAAATTTAAAAAATACCATGAGCAATATATAAGATAATGAATTAAGTTGAATTATTTTTAAAATTATTTTATTTTCTGCATACAATCTTGGTTATGACCCATCCTTTTTCCCTTTTCCACTCTTCCCCCCCTCAGATGACTACCACCTCTGTTTCCCTGTAAGTCATTGATCAGTCTTTGGCCCATTATTCTCTATTTTCTTTTCTGGTGCAATGTCTATTTTTTTTTTTTCTCCTTAGATTCCCAGGGGCAGTTTTACAATGGGTATCTAGTCCGAGCATGTCTGAAACCTCTTGTTGTTGGATTACATGGAGCTGCTATCCTGGCTCCTAGTTGTGGCACTTCCTTTGATGGAGGTGATTATCTCCTTTTTTCCAGACCTGTGTGATCACAGGGTTTCATGCCTGCACATTCATGTTGGCTATCTCCTCTATTCTGACATTTGTTCCATTTGCTGCTTCCAAACCTTATTGTTTGGGCATCTGGAGTTGGGTTCACAGCTCCCAGCCATTTACAGTACAGAGGTCCCTAGAGGGGACAAACTCCAGTGGATGGCTTATTCATGTCCTCTCCTTTTTCCTGGTTTGCAGTTCTGATGGGGCTATTGCCCCATCTCTGTAGCTTTTCTCACCCTTTGTGGGAGGGGATTGCTTTGCTGGTGTTGAACACAACACTGCATCAGGGTTTTGGTTCCCTGGCCTCCTGAAGCATTGTTAAGTGTAGTTTTGTGGTAGGTCATTTTTCAGTTGGATTTATAGTTTTGTCTCTGATGGTTCCGATCATGCTCCATCTGGGTCTCAGCCAAGTGACCAAGTGTGTCCCGGGACTTTATGTTCCTGTCATGTCTGTGGCTGAATTGTTGTTCTTCTAATTCCTATGAAAGTGTGTTAGAAGTGGAGTGAACCAGAGGGTGATGACTCCCCCCAGTGGCCCCCACCCCTTGTGCTGGCAAGGGGTAAAGTCTCCATCCCAGGTAAACAGAGGGACTGAGATTGGCTACCCTTCTTCCCCCAAGTCTCTAGTCCCCACAGTTGCTGTGGAGCGAGGCCCTGCCTGCCTACCAGCCTTCCAAGCTGTGGCTGAAGCTGCAGCAGCTGGGAGGCACTGAGGGACCTCTGCCAGCCCAGGGCTTCTAGAGGGTGGGATTTTCACTGGCAGCTTCTGGTTGAGACAGACTTGCAATTTTGTCACTTACTCTTTCCCATCGCCCTCCAGCCTGGGGCTCCCCAGAGATATCATCTCCATCCCCAACACCAGAGGGGCTGAGAGGGCTATCCAGGCCCCTATTCCTCCAAGTCTCTGGTCCCTAGAGTTGTGGTGGAGCAAGGCTCTGCCTGCCTATCATCATCCTGAGCTACAGCTGAAGCCACAGCAACTGGGATGAGCTGAGGGGTCTCTGCATTAAGTTGAATTGTATTTAAAGTTTTTGCATGGATCCTATTCAATTATTATTTTTAAAAGAAAGTGAATATTCCTTCTATAGAATGTTTTGTTCTTTCCTTTGCCAAATGTAGCTATTAGAGAGAGAACAATGATTACAGCAAGGCGAGTAGACACAATCAAGAATATTCAGGTTGGAGGGAATCCATTAGTCTAGAGAATTTGGACTTTGCCAGTTACACCACTGATGTCACTTTTGTTTTCCAAGTTCTACCCTGGGTTGTACTTGCCTTTAATTGTTATAATTTTATTAGCATTCTCAAATATATTGTTATTCTTGATCTGTCTTTACTACCATGATATTTTAAAGAGTATGAACAAGCTGATCCATAAAAGTCACTCAGTTTGGGTTTATCAATTGTTTCCTCTTGATTAATAAGTGTTCACATTTTTATAATAATATCACAGAAGTAATATTGTAATCTCAGTGTATCATGTAAGGAGATACAACATGTAAACTTGTCTAAATTCATGATGTCTTATTATATAATTTTAGCAATTATCAATCAATTAAGGTGGTTTCTGCCAGGTTTCTCTAAGATTATTTATCCTATGCTATTAATAGGTATCTTATGAAGGGCCATATTGAAATTATGTAAATATCTGTTTCTTATCATACTTTTATTTATGATTCTTACTTGCATTAATTATTACGATCATGTGCATAATGGTGATTTTCCATTTTCATATTTCCTTCTACATTTTGCTAATTAGATTTTAGCAGTAACAAAAGCTGTCCCTTCTATTTGCTCAATTTTTAGTTCATATTGCTATATATGGACTATGGATTACCATCAAATGTATACTTTATTTTGTTGTTCAAAATGACCTAGATTTGGCCACTGAACATCTTTAAATTTTCTTCAGTGTGCTCCCTTTACTTTCTAATATTTTCTCTTAAGAGGATATAGAACTCCAAAAAGTATGTCACTACCATGTGAAATTTTGGGGAAAGGGAGTTAATCAATATCCAAGGGACTCAGCAAAAACTTCGTATCTCCTTAACTGCCTGAAGAATTTAGATAGGGGCTCCGTACCAGGAAGAAAACTATTTTCAGAGATAACTTTTTATATAGAAAGAATTTGTCTTATATGGCAAACTTTTGTTTTCCAAACATTTTCTTTTCTCATTTCATTTTCCTCCTTACTAAAACCCCAGAGCCTCCCCCTTCTTCCCCATGGTTCAGGATGGATGCAGTCATGCATCACTCAGTGATGGGGATAGGTTCTGAGAAGTCCTTTTATTAGGTGACTTCATTCTTGTGTAATTACACAACCACAAATGGCATAGCCAGCTAGACACCTAGATTAGAAGTTATGGTCCAGTGGGACCACTGCTGTATAGATACATGTGGTCTGGATGTGCCCCAAATGTCTGTCTTTGAATGTGCATTTCCTTTGAGAGCTCCCATATGTAATTAAGTTTGTTTTTCTCCTATTATGTCCTATGTCAATTTAATTACTATGCCAGTTAAGGAACCTAGAAGGGAAGAAGGGAAAAGAATTCCACCCCTATACTTTCTTTCTTGTCCTACAAAATATTTCAGGATTTTGTTTAATGCTGCCTGCCTTAAACCTGGAATCCAGTTTTTCTCCTGGTGTCCTGGTTTCATTTATTGGTGGAAAATATGACAACAATAAGAATTGGCAGTTAGGTAATCTATTATTACTTGGCAGTAATGTTGCTAGGCTCTTTCAATGGGCAGAGTTAGGAAATGAATAAACTAGCTTATGCATATAGATATATCTATATTTGTTTCCACATCTATCTACTCATATTAATATTAAAAATGGATATGGGTACTTTTAATTTAATTCACCACCACAGATTTCACATTAGCCTTCCTTCTTTCTTTATTTGCAGCTCATTTTTCTAATGGTGAAAAATTTCTCATTCCCACAATTTCAATATATAAATATAAAGATTGACTTTTGTTGGTGACCAAAAGCCACTCACCTTTTAAGTCCCTACTTCTAACTTCAGTTACTTCCCTTGCAGTTCAGACCTCATAAAGGTAAGTTTGTCAATAGAGATAAACAGAGAAGACCAGCCCTGTAGAGTTATGCCATTAAATAATGCACAGGGGATCAGAATTGATATGCAAACATAGTCATTTAATTACTGTTTTTAAGAATGCCATTTTACTAGGCTAATTTCATATTGGTTTAAGAAAATCCATCATTTGATGAATTTTGTTGAGTGCAATGTTAACACTGTTCATCAGATTTACAATAAAAATAGCAAATTGAGATGACTGTATCTAGTAATATATGTCAGACATGTCCTAGAATCTGAAAACAAACAAAATTAATATTATGCATTATTTTAATTTTGTAAAGGATGTTGGAACACTTTTTCTTTGAATGATGCCATATAGAACGAGTTTGCACTGTTCTGGTTATAAAGTGACTAGAATAAATGAATAGCAATTAGACATTTGTTTTTCATTTATTTTAAGCTTAAAATGTTAGCTATACCATTTGAATAATGTATGCACCTATTTTAACTAATAGTTTTATTTTTTCAGCTACTTACTTTAGAAATGATAATTTTAGCTATAAACATATTTCAATTTGCAAATTTATATTCAATCTCTTCTTCATAAAGCAATTTCTAAGTATCCATAACTTTTGAAATGCAGTATCGCTATCATGCTGCTGAAAGTCCTCAGTGAGTTTAATATATCACATGATTTTAAAAAATACATATAGGAACAACAGTTTCCATAGCAAGTATGAGTTTTAGACTCAATATTCATGTGAAGATTGTCTTAGGAACTGTCTTCAAACACATAAAAGATGAATACTGCACAAATTGTAGCAGCACTTTTGCTGACTATCAAAGTATGCTCAAGAGATCCTAAGATTTAAATTAGGGTAAGGCATTTAAATTTAATTCTAAAGAGCAATTTTCTTATAGTGAGACCTGTTCAGCACATAGATATATTCTTGAAGGGTATAGAACTTTTCTCTCAAGGTCTTTATAAACTAGTAAATTTATAATTCCTGAATTCCTGGATAGTATAGGGTGATCACACATTAATGTAGAAACATAGACTTAATGATCCCTGCAAAGGCCTGAACTATTCTTTTTCTTTTTTTTAAAAAAGATATTTTATGTTTAAAATTATTTTCTTGTAACTCAGTCATATTTGTATAGTTATTGATCTCCTTATGTATGTCCCACTCTCCTCCCCGCCATTCTGACTTCCTCTGGTCACTCCAAGTCATCTCTCCTTGAAAGTCATAGGTCAATGCTTGGCCCATTGGTCTCTTCCTTTACTGGTATAATGTTCTTTTCCTGGGTGAAGATCTGCACTCCTGGGATTTAACAGACCATAATTTCCAGGGGTAACTTTGAGCTGGGTGACCAGTCCAGGCTCCTTAGGAACCTCTTGTAGGGCAGATGGATGGCATTGTTCTTCAGATTCCTTTATTGTGGAACTGTCTCTGGTGAAGTTAACAGTCTCCTTTTCTCCAAACCTGTGTATTCATTTGGATTCTTGCCTCCTCATTCGTGCTGGCTGCCTCCTCCATGTTGATGTCTGCCCCATTGTGCTTCTTCCAAGCCTTATAGTTCTGGCCTATCTTCCAGCTACTGGCATTAGAGAAATTCCAGTTTAGGGGCAAATTCCAGTAGGTGGTTTGTCCAGCTCCTCTCTCATGGTTTCCAGTTCTGCCATGGGGCCACAGCCTCTTCTTTGTAGCTTGCCTCACCCATTGGAAAAGGAGGGCACTTTGCTCATATTGAATGCATCTCTGAATTGGGGGTTTGGTTCCCTAGCCCCCGGAACATTGTAGGTGTAGGACTTTGACAGGACATTTTTATATTTAGTCTCACAGTCTTGTCTCCTGTGGTTCTGACCATGCTCAGTTTGGGCCTTATGCAAGTGATGATTATGTTCAGGACCTTTGTTTATTCTTCTCCTCTCCTGTATGTCTGCAGCTGAATTATTGATTTTCTCATTCTTAGTGACATCTGATAGAAGTGGGAGTGATAGTTGGGAGTGGGGACACAACCCACCCAACCCCCGTTAGCCTGTGTCCCAGAAGAAGTACTGTAGCGCTCTTTGATACCCCAGGAGCAGCAGGTGCCCCCCCTATCATAGGTCTCCAGACCCCAAAAACCCTAGTGGGGAAGCCTATCCCAACCCCTGCCAGTAGCCTAGATTGTGGCAGAAGTGTACTGAGGGGACCTCTCCCAAATGTAGGCCTTAAGGAGGGATTTTTAGCCCCCCCCAATCTATTCTTAATATTGGTCACATGGCTAGAAATTCCTTACCCCTTTGGGTTGTTCTCTGGCTGGACGAGTATTCAAAATAGTATCAGACAGGTTAGCAAATGAAAAGTAATCAAATTAATAACATACATATGAAGAATTTTGCATGATTATAAATTCTGAAGAATAATGGAGCTGACCAGGGAAACTCATCCCGTGTTTTGGGGGAGAGGAGGAAACATTCATAATGAACAAGGAGGGGATGACCTAACACTCTGAGAATGAAGATGAGATTCTTACAGAGCACATGTTCACTGATAAATTCACAACTGGATGAGATTTTCCAAACTGCATTCTTCTAGGTTATAAAAATGGAAGTGATGATGGCTGCTTGTATTAGTAAAAGAGTAAAGAACTTAGGCAGAGAAAAACTCTTTCATATCTAGGGACCTCATTGACTTCATCCCAAACAATCTGCATTCTTTAAATAATGGAGGTAGACCTCCCCAGGCTTATGGAGCCTTCTGTGACCTCTAGCTTTCATGTCAAAGTGACATGTATTGGCAGAGGTCTATCTGACCCTTTGGGAAAGACCTGATCTCACACGAAGAATTCCATTTGCATTTAGAATTTATATTATAATGGTCCAAGGTACCTGTCTGGTGCAGTCAGGTGAGAAAGCTGATATGCACAATGCCACCTAATCTATTGGTAGGTTTGGTCCAGAGCTTCCTCGGGAATAGTGGAATAACAGTAACATTAGCTCTTTTGTATAGTGTGCTGCATAACTTTGGACTTTAGTTTTGGTCTGTATTTTATTTAAATGTAACAACTATATGAAGCAGAGAATGTACTTATTATGCCTCAGGGAAACTGAGCAGCAGAGTTATTAGAGTAGTTGCTTGAGATTAAGAGGCTTGAATGAAAGTTCAGCATTTGTTTTTTGATGTAAATCTCACTCTTCCTGGTAATTTGTGGCCTTTTGTTTGAGAATATCTGCAGTAAAATGTAAATGCCATACCTTAGTGAAGATTCTATGTGTTTATTCTCAAACAAAAACACATTTGTTGAAGAGAGAGTCATGAAGTCATGGTGTCTCCATTTTAGTGTCCCCTGAAGAATGCTGTCCTGGTATATATGATTATTAGGGTTTAATTCAGCCTCAAGCAGCAGAAACAAGAGTACTTCATAGAGTTGTAGTGAAGACTGGCATTTCTTTCTCTCTCACATAAGGAGGCTGCAAGCAGGCACCGAGTACCTGGTGTAGTGAGTTCACAGTGACTGGGGAGCCGGAATCTGCAGCTTTCTTGTCTTTCATGAACCTCTTTCTTACTGGTTCAGATGCTAAGGCTGCAGCCCTCATCTGCATTCTGGCCAACAGATGGGAGGAATGGGTTTGTGCAAGAAAGGAGTGCTTCTTGCTTTTAGGCTATTTCTATGTTGTCACATACATCATTTTCACTTACACCTCATTCATCAGAACTCAGGTACATGAATAGCACCAGTAGCAAGGGAGCTGGAAAATAAAACCTTTTGCCTCAGCAACAAAGTGCCCAGCTGAAACTGGAATTCTGCTATAAAGGAAGAAGGAATGAATGGAGATGGAAATTGGCCGTACTGATAACTGCTACATACATCTATACATTCTGTTTTAGATCACAAAAACTGTGGCTAAATAAACCTCAGAAATGCTAAGTTAAACAGAGTAAAACAGATTTTTTTAATACTAGGCTTTTCAAAGATGCTAATTCATGCCAACCTGAGAGTGGATTAGTTCTAATATGTAAATTTCCCATACTGATTTCACCAGAAATTCTTGACTCACAAAGTATCTGTGGGGATTAAAGGTTCACAGAATATACTTCTAGGAAATGCTTCGGTAAACTGTTGAATCCAGGATGGGTAATTCCTATCTGTTCAGTACTGGTTGAACAAAGTATTGTGTTTCCTCTGACTTATTTAACTTGATTTTTCCTATGTGTAACTCAGGGACAGGGAAGCATACATAATCAGCAGGGCTATGGAGCTATTTACAAACCCATAGATGATAAAAATGTAAAGTAACTAGACAGTAAAGAGAAAATTATGGAATGTCTTCTTAAAAAATTGGTTGAATAGTTTTTATGTAGATAAATCAGTGTTCTTTCATATATCTATTAGAGAGGATAGGCTTGAATAGCACAACAGTGATTTTTTTTGACATTTGGGACAACCTTGGTATTGCAGATGAGTTGACTGCTGGAGTGTGGACACTCTTGACTCTGAACTAGGAACATACAGTACCTCTTTACATTTGCCTTCGTAGTTGTATAGTCTCTGACCTAAATGACTAATTCAGTCACTCTTCCAGTGATTTTTTTGTACAATTGTTTTACACCTTTTCTCTCTGCTCATCCTCACTTTCTACATGTAACCTGTTTCCTGTGTCAACAAGCACTCAGAATTACACAAAGACCTTCCATAGATTTCCCCCATTTATCAGTTTAACAACCTCTATATCTGCATACTTTATTTTCCCACTTGATACAGAGAAAATGTATATACCTCCGATTCAAAGGGCAGTACCTTAAGTTTCTGAATCCTATCATCTACAACACCCTCTTTCCCCCTTATTTATTGGGCTATTCCCATTATGATACAAATGCAAACCTGCTTTCCTCCACATCGAAAAAATAGAGACACAATTTTGTCCCTTGACTGACTTGATTGTTTTCTCCAATTTATAATAAACTCCTTTCTTCTTCCAAGTTTTCTCTTTTCTTCACTTTTAACAGCCAAACTTTTGCCTCCACAACTTGCTCTGAAACTGTCTTGTCTGTCTAAGTCTCCAGTGATATTCAGGCTGCTGAAACCCAAGGCTAGTTCTCTGGCTTCACTGTTCTCACACAACTAACAGCATTTGGTTTAACAGATTGCACTCTCCCTCCTGCACCTCCTTCATTTGCCTCCAGGACATCACTCTCTCTTGGTTTTCTTCTTAGTCCACTGAGCATTTTTTTGATTGAAAAATATAGTACATAAATCATTCAACATAGCAAAATGCAATCTCAAACTGAAGTCTTTTGGGAACTTAAAGATTTCAAAAGCAAAAACTGCGTGACTCAGATAAGCTGACTTAAGTTGTCTTGAGTTAGCTGCTCCAGGTAGAATGCAGAGGTTTTGGACTACATGGTCTTGAAATTATTTTAAGGAGATCTGATTCTTAGAAAGTGCTATATTATCTGAAACATATCAGATAAAGAAACAAATTGTGCATTGTTCTAGAATACAATCGATTCTAACCACGCTGGTTTTAAGGTTACTCTCATAACTTCTCTTAACTTTAGTCATCATCTCATGTGTTATATTGGGAATAATATTTTTCCTGCTTTTCTGAGAAAATAGTTATACATATCAAAGCAAGTGAAATCTTAAGTATGAATTTACTTCAAAAATTGTGAAATACCATTTGAAAAGGAAGGAAACAATGATCTCAAGTTCTTTGAGTAAAAACAAAAACTTATGTAAAGCACAGCAGAGTATTTCATGTTACATTATTTTATCAGGTGATATTTAGTGCCTTGACCAGTCTTTCCAGTTACAGAAAAGGACAACTCATCTTTTCAATTTTCTGACCAACTCAACCTTAAGGTGTTTTACCTTTTTTTTCCTGCTGAACTTACAGTAAACTCAAACAAAACAAATTCATTTCTACCTTCAAAACTATGTGTGGTTCAACTGCCTACCATGTTCACTACAACTTGTTTTCTGCTATGTCCCACAATTCTGCTTCATGGGATTGTTGTAACAGATTCCTGATCTCTGGCTTTTGTCCTTGGCCTGTGTAGTTTACTCTCTACATAGCAGCAAGTGTGACCCCATTAAGATGCACTGGAGAATATGTCATTTCTTCAAAACCTTCCACAAGCTCTTCATTTCACTCTTCATACAAAAATCCTCACAATGACCTGTAAGTGCACACTCCATGTTTCTTTATCTCTTTGAACTCCTTTTCTGTTGTTCTCATCCTCCTTCCTGTGGTTCCAAACAAAAGTAGCCTTTACACTATTTCTTCTATCAGAAAAACTTCTATTCAAGAAACTTTTCTCAAATTTCTGTACGATTAATTCCTCACATCTCCCATCTCTTGGAGCTAACTTTTTGCTTAAATGTCACCTTCAGTAAAGTTTACCCTGTCTTTCCTGTTTCAAATTGTAATCCCTTCCACATGGTGCCTCTTCCAGGGTCCCCTTTCTGGTATCATTTTTCTGTACCATTGTCATTCTTTTACATACTATACTGTCCACATTTTTAGTATATTTATTGTACATTGTTTCCCTTTTCAAATTCAATGATGCAGGGAGTTTTGCTCATGTTTTCCTATGCTAACATACCCTACTACCTCAAGAGAATATTTGATGCATAGTGGATATTCAGTATTTTTTTAATGTTAAATGTTTGAATTCTGTAAACAATATTGCTAAGTGAATATTGTAGCTGTTTTGTAACTATAGGAATTATGGTGTGGAGAAGTCAAATAAATTGTCCAACACCACACACTGAGAAACTGGATTTAGGCCAGATCTTTTTATACTGTTGTATACCAACACTGTAGTGTATGAAAATCATAATCCTTTTGGAATGATTCTGTTATGACTAAAGCAGAGAATGAGAATATTCCAGAAGGAGAGGATTGTTAATGGACTCAAAATTATTCAGAAACACCAGAAAGAAGTCCTATCAAGAAAAAAAGGCTATAGCTCTTTAACTTGGTGGTAATGATCTTTGAAAAGATATTTCAATAGTATTGGAGTCAAAGCAGAGAGCAGTGGATGAAAGAGTAACTGGAAAGGAAGTAAAAGGAAAGAGATAAAATTACTGTTCTAAAGTTCTAGGAATGAAAGGGAGAAGAATGTAGTTATATGGAAAAGTTCTTATTTCTAAGAGGAATAAGACTCAAACATATTCATAAGAAGAGATATTAAATTATCCCACCACTTTTCCTCCTCCTTTGAAAGGATGTGTTCCCATTTTTCTTAATGTCTTTCTCAACAATTTGCCAGTAATTCAACTTTCTTTCTTCAGGTCCAAATGCTATTGTCTTCTCCCTCTGATGCAGTCTTCATCCTTACCATCATCTAGAGAAAAGAGAGAATAAACATGAGTTCTTTTAACACATCTCACTTTGACCTCATCTCATCACTGACTTTGTTGCCTCCTGTACTGTCTCAATAAGAGAACATCTCTGTTTTCCCCAATGTAAGCCTAGGATCATCAGCTGTCCTTAAAACCTATCTTTATCAGTGTCTCCTTCATTCTGATACTCTGTTCACCAATTTCTTTATATTTATAAACAAGCTCTCCTACATATAAATTATTCCTTGTAGATATCATTTTCCTGAAATTCCAACCAAAATATAGTAACTTCAACTGAATAATGTTCTCAATTCTACTTGAATACATGTTGCATGTACTCAAATTCCACTTCTACTGCACTGGGCATTATGTCTGACATTGGTCAATCCTAAGGTGAATGGCTTTGCTTATAAAGACTAAGATAGAAACAAAAACATATTGTAGTTCCATATATTATGCATAACACTGCAGATTTTTTAATACTAAAATAGATGTCTATGTCTATGGGATTCTCTTTCCATAATTTGTTTTTGAATGACATAGATTTGCTTTGTTCTCCTAAACTCATTTGAATTGGGTTTTTGTGCTTGGAGGAAAGGAATATTGATTAATTGACTCAAATTATCTAACTCAGTAGGTGGCAGGGAAGGCTTCCAGGAAAGTTTTGTAGAAAAAAAATGTGTGAAGTGGGTAAAATTGAATGAGTAAGAATTAACTTGTAGCCAGAGGAAGTAAAGGATAATGGTGGGCGTGAGAAGATAGTCTGTAGTCAAGGTAGAGGGAATAAGAAGCAGAGGTGCTAAAGGCAGACACAGCATTGTATGTACACAGGAAAATGTCAGTTAGTATTTCTGCAGATGGCAAATGTGGCAGTAGAAAAGACTGAAAAAATGGCCAGGAATCAGAACATGAAGCATCTCAAAAAACTACTTTTGACTATGGTCTTCAGGCAGTGGGTTAGGAGTCTGGGGAGTGACATGACTTTTTTGACTCTGCGGAGAATGCAATCAAACAAGTTTTTTTTTTTTTAATTAATTTTCTTGCTGACTCATACCTCAGAAATATTCTTGAGATCATTCTCCAGAAGCACAGAAAATGTCCTTTTTTAAAAAACAGACTAGTATTGATATATAACACCTTCAACCTCAAACCCATTTTTCTGATTGTTGGTGCTCCCTAAGTTTGTGGAATCATTTTTTTTTTCTTTTAAAGTGTAAGAATACTGATTGGGAATGGGTGGCTCATGCCTGTAAGCTTCAGCCTATGAAGTGGCTGGGGCTAGGGATCATGGTTCGAGTCCCACCCGGGGCCCTTTGCAAGACCTAGTTCCAAAAAATAGCTGGGTGTGGTGGCACATGCCTGTAATCCCAGCTACCTGGGAAGTTGAGGCTGGGGATTGCTTGAGTCTGTGGTACCTTGGGCAAAAGTAGCAAGACCTAGTCTCAAAGAAAGAGAGAGAAAGAGAGGGAGAGAGAGAGAGAGAGAGAGAGAGAGAGAGAGAGAGAGAGAGAGAGAGAGAGAGAGAGAGAGAGAGAGAGAGAGAGAGAGAGG
>PVHY01021756.1:0-23431 GCA_004024945.1 Uropsilus gracilis
GGGGGGGGGGCACACCCTATCAATAGGAATAGAGAAAAGAAATGGGAAAAGACACACACCCGCAGCACATTTTTCTGGTACCCTGCTAGAATGGTGATGTGCACCATCTATCCAGAAAGTCAGTCCCAGTGTACCCATCTGATCATTTTGGAGCAAAGGGATGCTTGTCAAAACTGAAGTTCAAACATTGCCAGATCTGGTGTCCTAACTATCCTGAAATCATCAAACTTCTGAGATTGCCACATATACCACTAGAATTATGGATATCATCCTTAAGCACTTTAAGGGATGAATGGGTAAGAGGACAAAGCTGAAATGATCGAGCCTCATGAAGAGATGATTAGAATAATCATGAAAGAATGGCACTTTGAATTCAGGGGTTAATAAGAAGACTAAGAGCAGAGGCAAGGCGATTGGTCGGGTGAGCCTGCAGTTTGGCAGTTTGAGATAGCAAAGAGCAGAAGCTTTGGAGAATAACCTCAAACCTAGCAACTGGTGAATAAACTGGAATAAACTCTGGGGGTATCATTTAGTTCCTCTGGGTCTCAGCTTTCTCTTGCTAGTATTACTAGGTTGATTATTAGACTATCTATCATACACATCTGATTAGCCCTAGAGGCTAATAAGAAAGCAAAAGAGAATTCTGTGTTGCTCTTAAGGAGCAATGGTGCTGTTAACCAGAAGCAAAGGCTTCTGAGAGAATAGCCAAGAGACATCCCCACCTGCTGGCTTTGTAGGTGTTAGTTGTGGACAGACTCAAGGAAGTCCAAGGTGCATGGGGAGATGCATATTCTCTGCTTAGCTCTATTTACTTTGCAGATGGATCATTAGCTATTTTAATCATGGGAACAGGTGACTATTGTATTTGGTTTTGAGAAAAACAGCAGGGTGCTTGAGAAATATGAGGATCTACAGTTCTCTGGATGGTTTTCTTTATCTTGTTAAACTCACAGGTCATGTGATGGATGATCCTGTGTAAGAGCCAGTCCTTCTTTGTAGCTGCAACTGGAGTGCTGGGCACCAGCTCAGCCAAGTTATTTTTTCCCTGTCACTTTGGGTTTCTCTGACTCCTCTACAAGCACAAGCACCAAGGGCTGTGTGACCCAGCATTTCCTTTGGCTTGTTTCTGAAAGGAAGCAAAGCAGCACGGTGGATGAGACAGGCTTTTTCACATTTTAACAGCATGTTTTGGGTCATTCTAACTCCCACCACTTCCTTTTGGCAAGCAGGGAAGCTGCAAGCAAGGAGCAAGCCGTCTTTTGTTTTCATAAACCAGAGAGCTTTGCATCGTGCTACAATGATTAGCAGTTTGCAGTCAGTATATTCCAGGCTCCTGGATATTTAATCTATGGATGCTGCCTCTGTCCTCAGGGTAAAATGACACCTGGAAGCATCTAGAATGACTGGGGAACTTGGGGGGTTTGATGAGGGACAAGTCCTTTAAGAAGCCCTTTAAGAAGAAGGAAAAGTGAACCTGGGTGAATGCAGGGGAAATTTTTGGTTGGGCAGCCTCGGGAGGCAGCAGCAGACTTAATTTACCCATTAGAAGCATTTCCTGCAATTAGTGGAAAATGGATGTAGGCTCTATTAGATTAGAAGTAGTTGAAAAAAAATTGACAGAAATCTCAAAGCAAGTGAAAGAAATGCACTTCAAGTGCTCTCATTAGACAGTAAATTATTTTCCCTGAGACAAAGTTCCCTTGAGATAAGCCAGAGAGGAAGAGGATGTCACCAGTAATTGCTGGTTTAACCACACACTGTCAGTGTGTGCCAGTGCCTGAGACTAGACAAAGCTGGGGGTCTGCAGAAAGCTGCTCCCCAACCCTCTGTCACCTGAGTAAGCCTGGCAGGATGCCAGCTATACCGTTTGCTACTCATAACCCAGAATTCTCCCATTCTGTCATGCTGTGATCTCTTTAGAGAGATGCTTATATACAAAAGAAGATAATGGAATAATTGTAATTCGTGTGTAAAGCAAATAGTAAGCATATTGGGGGAAGGGAGTAGAAAGCAAAGGGAGGTTGGAGCAACTGTAAATTGAGTCAAACCATGACATGTATATGGCATGGAATTGGCACACGGTTTTTTGTTGTTGTTGTTGTTGTTTTTTTTTGCCACTGCCCAGAAAAATATGATCTCTCTGAGCCTTGATTTTTATATCTGGAGAGTGAAAGACAGGTTGCTTTGCAGATGTAATTGAGACTATATGTCTAGAAGTTAGGGAAGTGAATTAACAGTGTCACCTAGTAATAGCTGTCTTGTGTTTTGAGCAGCTGATTATAGTTGTACATTCTTTGCTTCTCATGTCATTAGGGCATAGGTCAAATTTCCCCACTCCTTCAGGCTAGGGGATACCCAGTAGCTTCTTGATGTTTGGGGACTGAGGTCATTAGGTCCATAGGAGCTTTGCAGATTCTGCTCTGGTCTGTGGGGAAATTGCTCTTGAGCGCTGAGAAACCATGAAAGAACTTTGGCTGCCTTTATACTGTCATGTTTGCAGAGCCTGGGGGAGCAACAAACAGGCTTGGAAACTGCATAGAGAAGGATGGCAGATACTCCAAGGAGTCAAGCCTATGGCAGCCTAACATTCAATGGTAAAGACAAGCTGTGCCCTCTATGTTCCCAAGGCCCATGAAAGGTAATATAGAAGAGGTGTGATTTTAAGCCCTGAAGTCTTGGGATGGTGTATTATTGACCTTGAGCAAAGTGAGGTGTGAATCCTACCTTTCTGGCAGTCCCCAGCATGCCTTTTTCTTCCCCAAATTTGCTTTGGTTGTTCTGTCATGGCTTTTATGACTAACCCATCTCCATTTTGTAATTTCTTTGTCAATACTCTTGAAATTACCAGGAGGACATAAAATAGAGTTGCCTAAAGAAGCACCTGGTAAATAGCAAATGCCTAGTAAAAAGCAAATCAAATGGAAATCTGATTCCCACAAGAACCTGTCAAATAAGAGGCCTGTGGAAATCCAAGCACTTCAGTAAAACAGAGTGGTCCATTGGGGCCGTTCAGAGTTTGGTTGTTAACTTTGAGTGCTGGGTGTGTGTCAGCAGATTTCTTTATTGGGCATCTAATGTACCACCTGTTGCTTCAAATAAGGGAGGAATTCAGTGCTCATTTCTATCCAAATCCAGAATTAGTGAGGAGTAGATCTGGACTGGACTCCCTACCATCACACCCTTGCTGCATTTTGCCCTCTTCAGGGAGTAATATGTGTTCTCAGAAGGAGATAGGCTATTCTTCACTAGAATGTAGTTGATTCAGGTTTTCTGAGATTCTGATCAGAGTTATGGATCTCCTTTCAAGACGAGCCACATGTCTACACAGAAATAACATTCTGTTTACACTTATGAAAAGAAGCAGGAGATCACAGGCTCAAGAAGTTCATTGCTGCTGGAAGGATGCCTGACCCAAAGAAGGCTCCTATATTCTGACTTCACCTTCTTCCTAAACAGAAATGTTCTCAAAAATACTTGTCTCTCCTTGATTAGCTTGTGTAGGGGACAGTGTGGAAGAATTTATTCCCCTCCCAAAACTACCGGCATTTTTAGTATGGAGTTAAGATTGTTGATATGAACTGCTACAAACTTATCCAGTAGATTATCAGAAATTACTAGACTGAAGCCTTATCTTCTTATTTGTTTGTTTTCCTCTTGCAGGTTTCTTAATTTTACTCTATTTGTTAACATCACAGTCAACAGATTTACAAAGACTCTGCTTATGAGGGAAGCTCATCTTTAGCCTGAAATCCATCGGCTAAGTAAACTCTCTTCCAACCACACTGATTGTAGAATGCAATGCATAATTAAATGTTTACTGAAAAAGCCAACAAACAGGTCCTGGGGGAATATGTCAGAGCAGCCCTGGTCTCCATGGCAACAGCCCCATGAGCCTTGCAGAAAAATGAATGTATTCTCAGGATCACTGATGCAAGATGATAAAGCAGCTACTAACAGGAACACAAAATCAACTACATCATTATGTTCAGGACATTAAATATTTAAAATCTCAGCCTTTTACATTGGTATCCAATAATCCTAATTCATTTTCAGTTCTTTCTAAGTTGCCTAAGTAGAGGACAACTGACATCTATTGAATGTGCTTCTTGACTGCAAGTCTTAGCGTTATTTACAAAGTATGTAGAATAAAATTTATAAGCAATTAGGAAAATGCAATGCAACAAATTACAATAGCATTTGTAGAACCATGATGCCTATCTCTTCTTGATCAATGAGTATTTATTCTTTACAATGAAAAAATTTCTTGAGGTGACTTTCTTGTCCCTTGAGAAGTGTCTTCTGGAGTTGAGTGGTCTTGAAGGGAGGTAGGTAGGGTTGAGGAGCTGCCAGTTTTCTGGAGTGTGGGTTCAATGCAAGTTCTCCCATTTGGAATCTGGGAGCCATACCCTTATATCAGAACCTTGAGGCTGGTGGGAAAGGCTGCCTTCTCTCCACTGTTTTGATTTTGACATGGGGTAGGCAGGGGCTGTCTCCTACTATCAATAAGCTCATTTATTTAGCTGGGCAGTGACCATACCATCCATCATAGTCACTCGTCACATCACAACGTTTGATCAACAGCGTCCCAGATGCATATCTGATGGTGCTACCATCCCCACAGTTCCTACTATGGAGTCCAGGTGCATCATTTACTGAACCACACAGATCTGTGTGATTACTCTGCCATCTGTGTAGTGGATGACTGTACAGGTCAACCAGCTAGTATAGACGGGTACCCTGACATAATAGACATTGCAGATAAAATAAATGCAGGCCTAGTAAAGCATTTCTCTTACTGGTTTCTATGTTGGGAGATTTACATTGCCTAATACAGATTCATCTACTCATAAAGGTATCACTGCATAATTGGTTTAGCTGAATGGCATATCTGCATATGTGAGAGTAGTATATTCATGTAGGTCTTGCAGATAATGACTATTGCTTTTATTTGTTATTATATTTTATGTTTTATTGAGTTCACATGTTTACATTGTTATTTATGTTTTAGAGGTAAAGGATCTCTCCCTGCAGGTGTTGTAACTAAACCCGATCCACCACCAAAGTCCTGCAGCCCAACCCCACATTCCGTTGTACACCTTTGCTGCTGTTCTCACCCCATATGTCCCCTGGTAGTTCCAGTTTTATCGTCCGCTTTCTAGGGTTTGTTGTTTGCTTGGCTTTGCAAGACTGATTTGTCATACACTTTGCTGGAGAGTTTTGTATTTCTTCCATGTAATTATCATTATGACTCTGCAAACTATTTAATCCCCTATTTCCGTAGGAAAAGACTCAAGTCCAGGAACACTAAATGGTTTAACCAAGGCCGGCCAGCAATAGCTGACAAATTGAATCCAAATTTGCCTCCAGAGTTGGCAGTTTCACACGTGTATGTGCGCGCACATGCCTCTGGAATGTGCCTGACAGTTTGTGGTGTCACATATGTGACTGTGAGATGGGCCGTGCTGGTCAACACAGCCCCCAGGATGCATTAACAATCCCTTTGTTTTCTGATTGGATCATGTGCCGGAAAGCATTTTCTGTCTGTCTGAGGAGTCCCAGGAGCTTTTTGCTGGAGTTTGTTCTTTCCTCTGGAAGAGATTAAAGAAAAGGGTAGCTTTGGTGGAGCCTGAAGCAAGTTGTTGCTCTTGAGGAAGGGTGTGCACAGGCTGGTTGTACAGGACCAGAGCTCCTGGGTGATAGACTGAAATCAGCCTCCGTTATGTGAGACTATCCTTAGATGTCAATTATGAAGTTAAAAATATCCACTGAGGTGTGAATAGAGAGAAAGGGGTGTGTGTGTGTGTGTGTGTGGTGTAATGCACAGCATATTTGTGATTTGTTTTCTCTAGGCTTTTAGGATCTTGTCTTTTACACAGTCTCTCTAATAGCTGATTTATCATTTGGAGGTTGGTTTGCTGACCTGAGATTGTTGTGTAGACATATGTCAGACTCCCTGGGGTGTGATATGCATCATCACATTTTAGGACAGCCTAAAGGCAAGGAATATTACATTTATAAACAAGACACAAATCAAGCTCCATGTTCTTAACGATTTTAGTAAATACACAGTAGATGTGAGAATGACAATATAATAAAAATGATAGCTAAGGAATTTATGTGGATTATCTCACTTAATCCTGTCAGCAGTGCTTTTAGATAAAGAAAGTAACTAGACTGAGGTCACAAGCTGATGAACGATGGGAGAAGCTGCCTTTCTCTAGAATGCACAGCTCCTTTAGTCTCTTGGGATTAAGTCATGGTGAGGTTCAGTTCCTACTTATATTTAAAAAAAAAAATCAAAAATTGCCTTCATAGAAATTCAAATTTTCCTTATCTGCATTAGTGCACATTTCAGTTACATGCAACTAAGACCATAATAACATACCTAACAGATAGGCTGGTTCTGTGCCTACCGATCCATGGAATGTTACTACTGAGCACATGCAATCAGGCAGAGTTTGAGCACCAAGCAGACAAATGTAAGTGAAATACAGCTCCATGACAGAGACTGGAGAATTATCTAGTAAGAAAAGGTAAGCACAGGGCTTTGGGAGAACCATGAGAAAGGGTGCATTGCTCAGATTTGGGATAGGAGTAGAGTTCACAGTAGTAGCATGGACCAGTCAGAGAGGCCAGGAAGCTGTTGTAAATGGTGAGCCAGCCAGGGCAGGGCTGGGAAGTGGGCAAGGATGGGTGGCCTTTAAATATGGAATTGCTGAACTGTGCACTACCAGGCCTAATAGTCCCCAACCCCCTCTGGGCCTAATAGTCCCCAACCCCCTCTGGCAGAGCAGTAACAACATTTGAAATACCTAAAACCAAAAACAAAAAAAACAAAAAAAACAAAAAACAAAAAAACCCTCCTCTGATGGATGGAGGCTAATTACAATTCCCAATACTGTAGAATGATTGCAACAAATCATAAAATCCATGTTCCCACATTCATTGTGTCCCAGAGATGTGTCCAAGTCACCGATTTGTTCTCATTAAACTTTTTAAAGACAATCTCTTACCTTGTTAGAAATGGAAAAGTTTGACAATTTCCTAAAAGTGGCACAGAAATGGAAAGTCAAACAGTGAAGTAAAGATGATATTGAAGTTTCTGTGGGTGCCAATGATTCCACTCTTGGAAGTATTCCTGTGTACACAATGACTTGCATGACAGTTCATAGCAGCGATATTCCTAATGGTTAAAAGGTAGAAGTCACCCAGCTCTCCATCTACCAGCAATGAGTAAACAGCATGTGCTATCTCTTCACAATGGAATATGCTGCTCAACCCTCGGAACAACATGGGGAATCCCTTTGTGGTGATGGCTGTCTTGTAAAATGATGTGATATTGGCTTCCTAATTCCAAAAACTCCCTGAAAATTATGATCATGTAGACTTCAGCGAATTTTGTTCCATATAAAGTATGCCTCTCAAAAACTTTAACCAATGACCAATTGTCTATAAATTTGTGTTCCTATGAGTTGAGAATATGAAATGTCACCTTTTTATTATTATATATCTATATGATTTAATGCATTTCTGTATAATTTATTATATTTAATTATTATATAAATAAGTGTAATATACAAGATATATATTATGTATCTATATGATTACATATCTATTTTTAACATCGTAGTATACCCTAAGGTTCTCCCACCACCCTGTCTCTTGTGAACTGTCTTCCTGATCTCTTGTGCTCATTGGAATGTCACTTTAAATGACACAACTATAGCCACTATTTTGACTTTAAACTCTCGTTATTTTACTTTTCTTTACATAAGGATAACTCATTTTAACAGAAAATACTTTGAGGAGTCCTGTTGGCAGATGGTGACCATGGCGACTCCCTCCTTCCTGGGGGCACTACCAGAAGAGGGGCAGGGTGAGGATATCACCCTATTTTCATTCTTGAGCAGACAAGGACCTGCTGTGCCCCAGTCTGAGGCCTGATTGTGCCCCATGTCTACGAGTCTTGGTCCGATATCCTTCTGTGGAGAGCAATGACACCCAGTTCCCTGCATCTCTGAGCCACAATCTAAGAGGCCAACATGGTAGCATATGGAGAAGACTCATGTTACCTTTCTCCCACCAATGACACAGTGACAAATGGTTTCCTTGTCAGAAACACCAATGGTATGGACAAAGGTGTCGTTGAAGGATGCAAAGATGTGGCATATGCCAAATACATTTCTACCTGGGATCCAAGATTGATGACCCATTCTTCCTTTTCCAGTGTGACCTCTGCATCCTTTTAAGCATATCTTTCCTAGCTATTTAATACTTCAGCTAAGGAAAGAAAAGACCTTATGTCCTTCAAGATGGTTTGGGTAGTTAGTAAATCATTGGGGCTGAAACTTTCTGTTACTGACCATAGTGGGTCATAGCCTGTGTTCAGAAAGCCAGATTCTAGACAAGATTGTCCCACAAAGGGAGCATCTTATTTATTTTATTAGTAAGTGTCATGACATCAGGAGGACAGCAGAACCAGTACTCAGGAAAGGCTGCTTCCTTGACTGTCAAGGGAAGGAAGTTTATATAGGAAAGAAAGGACTCTGCTTGAGTGGAAAGAGTTTCTTCATTCTCAGGTCCAGGAAGCCACTGGATGTCAGCCAGAGGTAGTCAACCACAGACCACTGATGCCTTTCTGGCATAACTGCTGTCTTCTGTGCTATCAATGAAAATGACCCTTTATTATCAACATTCTCAGAAGGAGCAGAGGTATCTGTCCCTTGAAGCATTAGGCAACCAACCCATAATCAGGCCCTTGAGGAATAGAGTACAGTGACTTCCAAGGTAGGGGCCATAGTCCCAGCTTAGGCCTGACTGGATTTTCACCATGGGGATTAAAATGAAGAGGCCTGGGCTTTGTAGACATTTTTAAGCAGCTCTGCCCTTCTGTGGGCATTTCTAGTACTATTGGTCACAGGGTGGAGTGAGTAGTGATGACATCCCTTTTCCATAATTGTGCTGTAGGCAAGGCAAGCCCTAGAAAGAAATGGCATTGCTCAACCAGCAGCTTGGTATTAACCATAACTACATAGTGCTATTTGGAGAGGACATGTACCAAAATAGACCTCACATCTTTGCACATCTCTTTTGAAGCGTTCTGGACCCAAAGTTATAGGAAAAAATTGGGAAAAATTAGTTTTCCTTGTATTCTAGTTCTGCATGTTAATTAAGGGACCGAAGAGTCAGTAGAGAACTTTAATTCTAGTAAAGTAATTGAGGCCAATTAGTACTACTCATTCTCAATTAAGTCTTGTAAACTACTTTGTACATCAATATGTATCAGTCCAGTATTACCATGAATGTGACTACAGTCACCCCAAACCTGACTTTCAAGTCTGGGAAGATTGAGCCTTCTACCTGAAGGAGCAACTTGGAAACAGTTGTGAATGCACTCACCTTGTAACCTCTCTCATTCTCCAATTTTAAACAGGAGAGACATACAATGTGCATTTTCGCAGGATTATAATTTCAGAATTACTTCAGGACAGGTCACAATGTGATGTTATAGGACTTGCAAGGAGAAATTAGACCTGAGGGCCTCTGCCATAATGCCTTCATCATACCCCTGGGGAAACTAAAACCCACTGGATGGTGACCCCTGGCTCCTTGCCCAAAGCCCTTTTGCAGGCCATCCTGTGTAAGCTTATAGACAATGACTGGCTTTGTGCTTTCATCTGCCCTTATGCTGAGTACTTGTCAGGTTTCTCTCCCTTGTCTGTTCCTAAACAGGGGAGAGGAACAGTGCCTGGTGCAATCCTGCCCTCTGCTGAGTAACACATGCACTGATACAAAGACAAGGGCCTGAGATCCCCTAGAATGCAAGTTAGAAGTGCCCCTGAGAGTCTCCCTCAGGAAAGATGATCCTTCAGTAAGTTTGGGTATGTGAGTGAGAGGGAATAGGGTCCTGGAAATCTAGGACCAGAAGAGAAGCATAGTGCTTTTATGCAAGGGACGGGGACTGAGCTATGGGAATGTTAGCTTTTTTTTTTTTTTTTTTTTTCAAGAGGAAAGCTGGAAATACACTACTTCAATTATCTAAACACCTCCCTCTTACTAGTTCCCAAGTTCCCAGAATATTCCTATGAGGTGTTTTGCAACAATCCCGATCTTTTCTAGATTTTAAGTCTATAAACACTTAGAAATTAGTTTAAAGACCTGGAAGTGTAGACGCAAAAAAAATTTAAAAAGGGGTTAGAAAATCATCACAAAGCATAGTCAGTTTCAGAAAGTGATGATAAGCTTAGTGTGTGTCTGTGGCTATGAGTATGCCCATTAATAAGTCAAGGATCATGAACGCCTTAAAATTAGCTCTGTGATTCCCCCTGGTGGCAATCACCTTGCTCATATAGTGTTCATTTGTTTTGTAAGACTGCAGTCTCCCTGAGGAGAGAATCTGTTTGCCTTGTCTGCTGCAGTATTCCCAACATTTACAGTGTCTTGTATTGATGAGTTGCTCATTTCCCTCATGTATACATTTCCCTCATGTATACATGATGAGCTCAAAAATTTGTTACTTACGGTCTCTAAGCCATGTTGGTAATTTATAGGTGAAAAATGTGCTTATGTGTTTGAATAAGTGTCTACAATGTGAGTCTTTGTGTGGCAATTGTTTAGTCTCCCTAAATATGTGTGAGTCCTTGGAACTGAAAATGTGAATGGATCTTAAAATTGTCCATTTGAGCCTCCCATATCCTTAAAGTTACCACAATATGAATAAGACAGCTTGATCTGATATTTTTGGTATCAGACCTGATGATTTATTAACTGCCCAAACCATCTTGAAGGACATAAGGTCTTTTCTTTCCTTAGCTGAAGTATTAAATAGCTAGGAAAGATATGCTTAAAAGGATGCAGAGGTCACACTGGAAAAGGAAGAATGGGTCATCAATCTTGGATCCCAGGTAGAAATGTATTTGGCATATGCCACATCTTTGCATCCTTCAACGACACCTTTGTCCATACCATTGATGTTTCTGACAAGGAAACCATTTGTCACTGTGTCATTGGTGGGAGAAATGTAACATGAGTCTTCTCCATATGCTGCCATGTTGGCCTCTTAGATTGTGGCTCAGAGATGCAGGGAACTGGATGTCATTGCTCTCCACATCAAACTCCAGACCACAGAAGGATATCGGACCAAGACTCGTAGACATGGGGCACAATCAGGCCTCAGACTGGGACACAGCAGGTCCTTGTCTGCTCAAGAATGAAAATAGGGTGATATCCTCACCCTGCCCCTCTTCTGGTAGTGCCCCCAGGTAGGAGGGAGTTGCCATGGTCACTATCTGCCAATAGGACTCCTCAAAGTATTTTCTGTTAAAATGAGTTATCCTTATGTAAAGAAAAGTAAAATAGTGAAAGAGTGTAAAATCAAGGTAGTGTTATCATTCTCAGCCCTTAGGAAATTCCAAGGGTTTGGGGTGCTATGAACCAAGAATCTTGAAGGAGGACCAACTGGAGTTGATATTGGATCAGGCACTCGCTAGTTATAAGGATTTGAGTGGGCTGATGTCTTTATAATAAGATATATATATCTTATTATAAATAAGATATCTTATTATATAAGATATTATATATTATCTTATTATATAAGATAATAATCTTATATATATATATATATATATATATATATATATATATATATATATATATATAGTTGGTCTTCCTTCAAGATTCTTGGTTCATAGCACCCCAAACCCCAAACCCTTGGGATTTCCTAAGGGCTGAGAGTGATAATAATATCTTTTGTTATGTGAATTCAGGCACTTAAGGGGGAATGAGTCAGTCTTTTGATTATGGGCTTGGAACTTTCAGTCCTACCCTGATCTCCTGAGAGGAGAGAGGGGCTGGAGATAGACTTTCAGCACTACCACCTATCATTGATTTAATCCATCATAGCTATATGATGAAGTTTTCGTAAGAGTCCCAAAAGGCAAGGTTCGGAGGCCTTCTGACTTGGTGAGCATGAGGAAATTTAGGGAGATGGTGAGATTGGGGAGGGCATGGAAGCTCCATGCCTTTTCTCCATTCATGCCCTTTGCAACTCTTCTACTACTGTTCCTGAGTTACATCTTTCAATATAAACAGATTCCTCTGATTTCCATGAGCTATTCCAATGAGGGAACCTTGGAAACTTCAGAAGTACAGATGACCACTTGGACTTGCAATTGGTGTTTGAAACGAGGGCTAAGAGTAGTTTTGAGGACCAACTCTTAGCCTGTGAAATCTGACATCATCTCCCACAAGTGGTTTCAAAACCAAGTTGAATTGTGGGACACCAAGCTGATATCTGACCAAGCTGATATCTGAGAATTGCTTGTTGGTATGGGGAACAACTCTAGAGTCCAGGAACATGAAGAGGACAAATTATTTACAGCTCTTGGCTGCTGTTCTTGCTTCTATGAAATGGAATGTAAATAGCAACTATTTCATAAAATTTTACTTTCTTCTTTTTCCCAGTCATTCGTTGTGATTTTTTAAAAACATTCACATTCTTTAAATCACAATCTCAGTAAATGATTTTTGGGATATCTCCTCCACTCCTGCCCCTCAGGTGCCCCCTCCATTCTCTCACACCCCATTCTTCATTGTTAGTCTGTGTTAAGTCCGTTAGTCTCTTTCTTTCCTGTAGTAGTGTTTTTTCATTGGGTGAAGGACTATGTTCTTGGAACCAGGTGAACCTTGATGGTAGGTTTTCAGTCTTAAGTTTGCGTTAGGCAGCCAGTCTATTTTTATTTGTGGTCTTTCCATGCTTTCTCATTGGAGGCTGTCTTCTCCAACCCCATCTCTGTTGTTTTGCTGCTTTACTGTATGGTTCTAGCATCAGGTTTAGGGGATCTCACCCCCCGCCATTGCTGGTGAAGAGTTTCTCTGTGGATACAGGCAATTGCGATTGACCATTGTAGGTCATCTTCTCTGCCTCAGTTTGCAGCTTTGCTGTGGGGCCAATTCCCCTGTTCTTTGATTTTCCTTTTCTGTCCTGTCAAGTGGGAAGGGGCACCTTGCTCTCCCAGAAGGCATCTCCAAAATGAGGTCTTGAGTCTTCATGATATATGTTTCTATAGATGTATCACCTGTCTTGCCTGGATTGGTTCTTTTAATTCTCCATCTGTTGTGTCCAGCTCAGGCTTGTGGGCTGGATTTTTACCTGGTCCCTCACCAGTTTTATGATGGGGTTTGTGTTATATATGTTCTTGTTCCTCCTGAAGATTAGTTGGAGAGTAATAAAATGGAGCAGGCACTCCCCCCCCCACCACTGCCCGCCCATGTACCAGTACCTCCCTGCATGAGGGTGGGGCCCAGATGTCACTGCATGTACCATACCAATCCCACCTTGGGCTGGAGCCTGGGGGCAAATACCTTGGCTGATCTGGGCTGCAGATGGCTGCCATGCAACAACCATCTACTGGTGGATGGGGCTACAACCCATCCGTCCCCCCTCCTGGTCTCTCCAGACTTGGGGGGGGGCTTACCCCAGGGTCTTCTCTACCCTTGCTTTCCGCTGGCTGGGGGTGAAAGGGTGGGAGCTCCGGGCCACATGGAGGACTCTGGGCCCACCCAGCTACCCCAGACAGTGTGCAGGTGGCCTACGCCCCTGCACCCTCCGAACGAGAGGACACTACCTGTCCGTTACCTGTCCAGGGCCTCCCTTCCAGCTGCAGCGACCTGGAAGGTGTGTGGCCCCTCCCACGAGAACCCTAGGTGGAAGGGGCAGAGCCCAGGGCCACATGGAGGACTCCAGCTTCCCCACACACACACACACACACACTTGGTATGCAGCTGGTCTGCACATCCCTGTGCCCTCCTGAGGAGAGGACACTACCTGTCTGGGACCTCCCTTCCAGGCATGGTCAGATTTTACTTTCTGAAGAACAAAAAAGTTAATATTTTTTATTCTCAGTACACTGATACATGGAAATACTTATGTAAGCATAAGTCATGAGTAAATGTTACTATTAACAGAAAAAGTTGGAGGAGGGAGAGAAAGGGGGGATAGAGAAAGGGGAAATACATTGTTAGAGGTACAATTGAGGATTTCATGATCCTATGTGAAATCCTGTGTGACCTATTAGGCAAAATGGTTATTAAATGTCATTCATTGAATTGGTACTATTTTTATATAGATTAACCAAATTTTGAGTTTTCACTTCTCAGATGATTTCACTGAAGATGTGACTTAAAATTTGTTTTTTGTTTTTTTTTTTATTATTTCAAAAAGCAGTTCATTCTCACTGTGGAGAAACTGGAAAATACCCCAAAGGGAAAAAAAGTTGCCACTAACACCTTCCTCCCATTTTGAGTTAACTTCTCTAGAACTTTCCAGAATTTCAGACATCACACAACTCTAATCACTAAGCCAGTCTGTTTTGTCACTGGCCCTTCTTGTCATGATTCATAAGGTTAAACATCAAATTTTAAAAGAATATTGGAAAGACTATATAGTATCCATAGTAGCTACTTATCTGGAGCCACCACATAAGCTAAACAGCATTCCCTATTGTGTTCATGGTATACTGTATGATAATCAGTGTCATGTGGAACCTGGGTCAGATGTTTGCACACCTTCTAGTACTTTCATTGGAAATAACTACTTGGGCAGCCAAGTTGCTAGGTTAAGGTATAATCAGCATCTGTGAGGGTAATTGCCACAATACCAATCATGGTTTACTTCTTAAAACCAGGTCACAAACATTCACTGAGTATAAAAATGATGAAAGATACAGAGAGGTCTTGTGTCCAACTCCCAATTCTGGACTTTCATGACCATCTTGAATCTTTCTTTTGGCCCATTGATCTCAGACCCCTGCTACCTATTATTCACCCTTCTTAGAGATTTCTGATTAGCAGTCTGAGTTGCTCCTCTTCTGGGAGATAGAAAACCTGAGCCATGGAGCCAGTGGTGTGTGATAAATGCAGAACAATTGGCTCTTCAGAGAGTATGGGACATTGTTTTACTGTAGCATCTGCTGATTTCTGTGGGGCTATGCTGATTTCTCCCACCATGGCCAGTTTTACCAAAAGGTATTGTTGAAAATGAAGTTTGGAAGGGAAGTCCACAACTGACAAGAGTTAGTATCAAGAGCTGATACTAGGACACCATTGTGGGTGTTGATGGTCTCTCGTTTTTCCTCTGTGAAGGCATCTGTGAAGTCTGAGAGATGATAGGACACTTTTCATTCCTCTTACCTCTGATCTCCCATTACAATCCTGAAAAAAAACCAATTATGATTTCAGAGCAAAAGAAAGCTCCTCATTGCCCATCTCTCCACCCACCCACCCCCACCCCCATCTTTCCATCTTGCAGAGACTTGATCCTTCAAGGAGATATACGTTTCATTGACATGGTCACTGGTAAGTAGTTGAACATGCTAACATCTCGTTGTGGGAGTGATGACTAAAATCTGCTTATACTAAAATGACCATGGTTACTATAAGACTCTTCTATGTTTAGATTATGGTAAACAGAATAAATAGATGTCAGATGTTAGAAATACCCTTTTCCTCATTACTTCGTTTTACGGACTAAAAGTTAAAACAGAGAGATCCTCTAGCATGTCGAATTGCATTTCATGTAGTTGTCACAAATATCTCCTGTTGAATGCAAGGATATGTACAAAACAGGCCAATAGGAAGTGCTGTATGTGGAGCATTTCCACCTGCCAAGAATGGTGCTAAACAATTGACATGTATTACACATGGAGTTTAGTCATTGTATTGAGCCTGCTTGGAAGGTTATTTACATTCTCATCCCACAAGAAAGGAAACATGTTTAGGCAGATTCATCTCACCAATTACTCCCAATCTTTCTTCTCCTGGGGCTGCTGAGGAGGGAGGTAGGGAAAGAGAGGAAGAGAGAGGGGAAAGAGAGGGAGAAAACAAAAGTGTGAACTCTACTGAGAAGGAACACTGGTACTTTCAGATTAGGGCTCTCCTCTTATAACCTCACTTAACCCTGATTACCTCCTAATGACCTTCTCTCCAAATGCATTGACACTGGGGTACTGGGGTTAGGACTACAGTACATGGATTTGGGGGGAGGGACACAGTTCAGTGCATTCTAAGTTGCTTCTCCCCCTTCAGCAATTCCAATATATATAAAATTTGGGTATCATGAAAACAGTTACTGAAAATGAGCTTTCTGTCCCTGTTTGTCATCCCATGTGGTATGTATAGTTAAGAAAAACAGTGGGCTTTAACTAAATGTTCACAGTAGCAATAAAAGCACAGTACTGATTCACATTTCAGATAGATAAAGCGCCATTGAACTACACCAGTTGAAAAAGGTCAGACTTGAAGCACTACGTGATGCATAAGTCTATTTATATGACATTCTGGAAAAGGTTAAACTGTGGGGACACAAAACAGATCTGCAGTTTGTTGTCCTTTAGGGGGATGGGAGCTCGGAATGCAGGAAGAAGTTGATTTTAAAGGATCATAAGGCAGTTGGGGGGGATGATGGAGCTGTTCCATACCTTGAGTGTCATGGCCATTACACAATTGTATGCCTTTGTTAAAATTGACAAAACTATGCCACAAAAAGGATTTTACTTGGGGGATATCTGATGTCTCTGCCATCCATGAGATGACTTGTGAAGCCTGTGATTTCCAGATGTCCATCCAGGTTCTAGCCACCTTCCTTCTTAGCTATAGTCAGATGCTCTTCATACACAATTTCTCTCTCTGTAAATGGAAATACTCCTTTTTTCTTTTGTGTAATTTTCTCTTTATGTGTAATTTTACTTGTCTATTAGTTTCTGTAGCTACGAAATAGGCTTGCTCCTGGACAATTGCTTTTATATGATATGGCATGATATATAGACCTGTGAAATTCATGTAGTTATCAGCAATTTCCTGACTAAGAAACTGATTATCTTGTTTCTTTCCCATAACTTGCCTATGCTCGTGTAAGTGGTAAAATGTTGGAGAACACTTTCAACCCTGTTTTGACTTCCTGATTCATTTGTCCTATGTTAAATATTTCCAGATTTTCCTTTAATGACTCAGTGCCCATTACACTAACTCCAACTCAAAAGGTCTAAACCATAGAGATTGTCTATTGACTGGTGAACTTCTGAAACCATATCATGGACTTTAAATGAGACTCAAACCACTGACTCAGCAATGTCATAACTGACCAATTTCTTTACATACTGCCCTCTTATTTATATGCAATGTACCAACTTGATATCTTCACTATAAAACTGAATATTCTTTGTGATTTCAAGCTGATGCTGCTTTTCCTCCCAAGGCCCCCATGTCTTCATATCCCATTCAATCAGATGCCCATCTCCAAAATAATTGTTGTGGGCACAAGGTTGTATATATTGATTGACTTAAGTGACTCCCACACTGTGCTGCAAGACTGAGAAATACAATTCTATTCACAAGGAGGAAGTACTTTTAAGCATGGTGGGGAAGTTTCCAAAGTATCTGCTAAAGGCTTCAAGCCTGACCAAAAAGCTAACTCACTGGCCAAAAATATGTTTCCTTTTATCTGTGTATGTGTTGTCAACATCTTTTATTTGTAAAGAGCCAGGTGGATGGGAAAGTGCCTAATCTAACAAGAGTTTTGTAGTCAGTTTCTGGAAGAACACCAGAGCTTGCTGGGGGGTCATTGTTCAGTTCAGTTAGAGGTGAAAGGGCCAGAAGGCGGATCTGAGATATGAGTACTTTGCTATATTTGAGGAACCTTCCTTTTTCATTGGTGCAGCATTTAAAATTGCAAGGTCTTGTCTTTCTAAATCCACAAACATTTGAAACCTTCCTTGGGTACAGTTTTTAGCAGAGTGGGAAGGGGAGATTTGTGGTCACTTTTGGACAATAATTCGAATAAACATTTATTTAGTGTTTTATGCAGCATATATTTATGGATTTATAAGCAAACAGAATGTGGAGATGGCTGAGTGCTGAATTAAACATGTTTTCTCAAACCACATTCCATGATCTAAAGGACCCTATTTGGTTTCTATTCTGGATTCAGATTGTGTGTATGTGTGTGTGTATTTTCTTTTTATAGAGGTAGAGGTAGCACTAGTTACCCTCTAGTAGTTACACTGTATAGGTTTCAGGTGTACAGTTTCTCACCTTGGTTGTCTCTCTGTAACTCTATCAATATAGCTTCAAATCTATGACACCCACCATTAATTGTCTAGTCATTGTCCATCACAGATGGTGTTTCTGACCTTCCATTCTGAATCTGTGACAGAGAAAGATGATTCTTCCCCAATATCTGTCCATCCTTTCTACAGCAATAATAGAAAAATAATGATAAAAGGCTAATACATTTTCCAGTCTTTTTTAAGATTATTGTAAGAATACATGTGACCATGTGCCTAAGTTCTTGTCAATGGGATGCAAGTAGACATGCTATGTACTACTTATAGCATGTTTTCTTAAAGGAAAGGTATGTGAATTTCTCCTCTTTGCGCCTTCCTTCTGCCTGAAATGTAAACAAGTTGCCTAAAGCTGGGGTTGACATCTTGGATGAGGTGTGTGGAGATAGGTAGAACAACAAGATGGAAAGCATTGGGATTATGGTGAGCATATAGCCCTGGACTGCCTGTATTTATGTTAAAGAGAAATAACTATAGAATACCTTTGGAAAGGTATTCCAAGCTATTATTCTCTACTTGCGGCTAAAATAATAATAGCAGTAGCTAGTGGTTAGAACACTGCCTGATACAGAGAACAACTGCTGTAAGTACTATACACTGCCTTGGCTAATCTTTATAATAACCCCATGAGGGTGATTATTATTTTGCCTATTTTATGCACAGGTAAGGTTACATTCAAAGCCAAATGCCTTCTAGGGAGATTTGCACTCCGACAGTCTGGCTTCAGGACATCCACTCTGTGTTGCTTTAACACAAATACCATGCAGCAGACCCTGCTGAAGGAATCCATGGAGAAGGAGTTCAAGTCCAGCACAGAGCACTGAGGATGTTATTAGATTGCAGCTTCTTCCATAAATGGCTTCAGGTGAACCAAATGCAAATAATCTAAAGCATATGGGTTAAATTGCCATTAAAATATGTATATAAGTTTAGACTTTAAGAGCAAAGTGCGAGGTCAAATGCACATTAAGTTTTCTTGAGCTTGAAGATTGGATAATTGGCCTGAAATGTCTTATGCTCCAAGATCATGTAGGTGCTTTTTTTTCTAACTGATTGGGTTTTGTGGTACTTTGTGGGGGATCTCTGGCTAGTATAAATATGTAGGGATCTATGCCCTAGACCTTGCCTCAGGCTCCCAAAGGCATGTACTTTCAAATCCAAGTTATTATTGTAACCTGAGCAGCTTACTTTCTTATCAATTCTTGTTTCTGTTCTAGGATTTCATACTTTAAAATCTTATGAGTCTTTCTAAGCTGGGACAATCAATCTTGAATTAGATAATACAAAAGGATTCACATTCATTTACAAGGCAACGGAGACCTAGAAAAATTCTATCCTGACTGCTCTTGGCTTTTCTGTGTTTATTAATTCACTCAGTTTTTGGCAAGCAAGCACTCCTAAATGCTGTCTGCTAATAATGTGACATCGGACAAGTGACTTCACATACATTATCTCTAATTCTGACAACAAATCTTGAATAGATTAGAAGTGTTTTATACACGTAAATGATTGGAAATGACAATTGTATCACTATTGTAAATATTTTTCAGGTCCTATGTGAGGCAAGAAAAAATTAACATAGAGTTAGAAAATTTGGGAAAAATGTATCATTCTCTCTCTTAGCCTGGATAGGTATGGATTCATTCATTGTTTCAAATGTTAAGTCTTACACATAAAAGTTAAATGGATGCATGGTTTCAACTTCAATTCTACATCAGAATAGTCCAGCAGCTATGTAATATAAGTCACATGTATGATTTAGATTTTCTAGGAACCACATCAGAAAATAAAAACAGTTGACTAACTTGTTAATTTCATAAACCTTATTGTGATATTTTACACTTGATCTTAGCCAAAAGGCCGAAAAGTGATTATTATTATTGGATATTTTGTTCCCATTGTCTCTAAACTATATATATTGAGTATGAAATTAATAAGATTCTGCATAAACTTTTACTCTGGAGTTTAATATCTAGTATTTTACACATACAGCACTTCTTAACTTAGATACTTAATTCTGGAAATACTTAATCTGCAATTTTGAGTCCATAAAATTTACATTTAAAAAAAAGTAGATTCACATCCTCAAGTTGTCCTAAACCATTAAGACTTCCATTAAATAAATCACATATCTGCTTTCAAACTTTGAAACTAAAATTAAAATTCAGCCTCCCCCCCAGTCTCAGTAGCCACATAACAAGTGTCCAATGATCGCACATAACATATCATCAGCATACTGTATGTTGCGGGTCTGGAGAGAGCAATGGCCATTTTAAAAACATAGAAATAACAGTTCAGTTGCAGATGGGATGAGTCTTTCCAAGGTGAACAGTGTGACTAGAATGCATAATGGGATTAACACTTCCCATGATTGATGAGGACTCTTTCTTCAAGTAAGAAGTGTTTCAATTGAAGGATGATCAGGAATTTTTCAGATAAAGGAAATAAGAAGAAGGATCATGTGTTGCACATTCTTTGGGTATGGACAAATGTATAATCACCTCTATAGAATAGTTTCCCTGACAGAAAAGCCTAGTACCTCTGCCCATTTATCCTCCTTCCCCTCTAACCCTTGACAACTGTGGAAATTTTTACTATTTCCACAGTTTTGTCTTTTCCAGAATATCAAGCATTTGGATTCATATAGGATGTAGCCATTTCAGACTGTATTCTTCCCCTTAGTAATGTCCACTTAAGATCCTTCCATTTCTTCTCATGACTTGATAGCTCATAACTTCGTAGTTTTGCATAATGTGTCATCCGAAGGTACTACTTTTGGTCATTATTAATATGCTACCATGAGCATCTGTGTGCAGGTTTTTGTGTGGATATAAGTTGTCAGTCGTTTGAGTAAGTGCCAAGGAGTGTTACTACTGGATCACATGTTTAGAGTGTGCTGAGTTTTGTAAGAAACTGCCCAGTTCCCTTTTAAAGTAGGGTACTAGCAATGAAAGAGACTTCTGTTTGTCCATATTCTAGCCAGCATTTTGGTGCTGTTATTGTTCTGGATTTTGACTGTTCTAATAGATATGTGGTGGTACCTCATTGATTTAACTTACAGTTCCCTCATGACACTTCATATGCAATATCATTTCATGTAGCTAGTTGTCATCTGTATATCTTCTTTTGTAAAGTATCTGTTTGGGTCTTTTGCCCATTTGAAAACATCAGGTCCCTCATTCTTATGTTGACTTGTGAGAATTCTTTACATGTTTTGGATATATCTTTCATCAGCCATGTCTTTTGCAAATACTTTATTCCAGTCTGTGACTTGTGTTCTCATTCCCTTAACAGTGTCTTTCTCAGTGCAAAAGTTTTTAATTTTAATCAAGTCTAGCTTATCAATTGTTTCTTGCATGATTCATGCCTTTGGTGTTGTATCCAAAAAAATCATTGCCATTTTCAAAGTCATCTAGATATTCTTCTATGTTATCATCCAGGAATTTTATAGTTTTGTATTGTACATTTAATTCTGTGATCTATTTTTGAATTAATTTCTGAGACAGGCAAAAGTATCTATTTTTTTTTGGTACATAATGTACAATTCTACATCATTCCTTGAGTGTTGTTTTGCCTCTGTGCCCCCTTGAGGCTCAGTTTACTGTATTTATTTGCATCTATCTATTTTTAACATGTTCTGTGCGGTGGTTAGAGAAGAAGTGTCAAAAGTCATTCCTGTGTCAAAACAAGTTTAGAGTGTTGGTCTTTCCTCTGAGATTCTAATTCTTCTTGCTTTCAGATGTTTGATATCCTGCATTTATGATGTTCAGTGATATCAGATGACATTCTCAGCTGGCAAATTAATTATGAGACTGAGAATGCACAGCGTGGCAATTCACTTTTTGTTGTTTTCAATGCCATTCTGGAGGACTGTTTAAAAAGCTCCAGCTATTTTCACCCAAGTCTGCTCCAGCGCTGAATGATTTACAAGTCTCAGCAGAAGGCCCGCTAGGGGGAGCCGTTTAGCAGTGTTGCAGTTCTCTGGGCCAGCCAGACCCGGTTTCCCTTCAACCCCCCTTCCTGGAAAGCCAATTCATCAATAAACAAAAGATGGTTCTCACAATGAAACACCCCTACGCAGATGGTTTGAGGTGCGTGTCGCAGAGATGTTCTGGGGTCGCGTGTGAATGAATGTTCCTCAGAAGCGTGGCGGGGCATCGGGAAAGGCTGCTGTCTCCTTGGACAATGCAGCCAGCACCGCGCGTCTGGCCGCAGCAGCCCAGGCGCCTCCAGACTCCACGGTGGAGAGCTGTTACTCATCAGGAGTGAAGCCAACTCCTGGATGATTTCGAATTAAAAAAAGAAGTTGTTCAGGAGATTGTGCTGGGCTCCCCGGGGGGCGGCAGGGGCGGGGGTGGGTGGGGAGTGAGGGGGGCACGGTGGCATACACCTCTGGGCTGTTCTCAGGGGCGGAAATTCGGAAAAATTCATCCTGGGGGAAATTCATCCAGGTGTGCCTGGTGCTTCTGCAGCGCTTCTGCAGCGCTTCTGGTACCTGGCCAGAAGGCAGGTACATTTCTCCACTGAAGGTTTTTAGCTTTGTGGAGCAATTTGAATGATGCTGAGCACTGCACTCCCTAAGATGTCGTAGTACCAGAAGTCACACCATTGATGAGTGATGTTCAGGAAGCTTTGGCCCAAGACAGACATGTCTTCTCAACGCCCCTTTCTCAATCGCTGCTTTGGCTGGTTCAAACTTCCTTTGTATTGGGTCGACTTTAAAGTAAAATTCATTTATCTTCCAAAGAAACAAAGCTATTGTAAGTGGAAAATAAGTTCCACTAGTAACCCATAGAAAGCATGTGTAAAAATAAACAAAGACAGCACAATTACTAATACTGAAACTGGGTATATGAGACTTTCTGTCTTTACTTAACTGTTTACCCCTATTTGCTTGCTTCTTTCTCCAAAGCAGGCTACAAGCAGTTCCTTTACAATTACCTTTAACCTTAACTGGATACACTTATCTGCCTGCTTCTCTCTACAAAGCAGGCTATACACTCTTCATTAGCATTTTCACTGATCACCTTTACCATTGATATGCAAAAGCCAGCCAACTGCTCTCAGCTCCAAAAACTGCAGAAAAGAAAAACTTTAAAACACAGTTTAAACCTTCCTTTCCACTCGTGGGTCCTTACCACCATCCCCAGCCTTCTCAACCAAAATACCAAGCCAATGCAAGACAATCAGTGCAGTGCAGACTAATTTATTTCTAACAAAGTGATTTCTAATTATCCTATTAACTACAAAAGAAACATGTAAGACTCAGAATACTTCAACATTGTCCAAACCCTTTCTCAGTATTGTCCAAAGTC
>PVHY01021757.1:0-23426 GCA_004024945.1 Uropsilus gracilis
GAGGTGGAAGAGGGGATTTGTAGGCCCAACCTTGTAGGCTCGGCCCTGGTCCATGCCGAGGTTGGAGTGTAAGCAGAGGCCCCCTTGAAAGGCCTGTCCCTCCAGGGAACCCCCAGTGATAGGTGATAGGGTAAATCCCACACCACCAGGCTCTCAAGATCTTGGGGTCTAACGATTCAGGGCTGGAGACCCCAATCGTTCCACTCTTTCAGTGTCCAGGTGCAGGGGCAGGGCACCTAAAGGACCTGGGAGAGGGGATTAGTAAGTGCTTCCCTCTGAACCTGGCCCATTAAGCCTCATTGGGTTGGACGCAGAGCTGAGGTCTTTCTGAACCAGACAGGCCTTCGGAGAAGACAGGCAGTGCACCCCCATTGTGGCCTAGACAGCTGGCAGGGGTGGGGGGAAAAGGTGAGTCCTACACCACCAGGACCTCAGGGGACTCCAGGTTCAGGGATCTCAGGATGGGGATGCTGGTCTCTACGTCCATGGGCAGTGGGTGGGGGCTGAGCACCTCTGCCATGGCATGGGCTCAGGGCATGGGGGGGTTTACTCCAACCTCACTAGGGATGAAGAATCCAGTCTCTCACACCCCACGACCAGCCATGGTGACTGGTTGCAACACCCCATGGATGCTGGTGGTTCCCGCCCTAGGTCTGGGGGCTGGGGGACAGGTAAGAATGTACCTCAGTTAGGCTGAGGAGGGTAAGTACATGGGCTAGGTGTGTGGGGATCTCTGGGCTCCCATGGCCTGAGGCCAATCATGGTGACTGGTTGCAACACCCAGTAGGGACCAAAGGTGGTGACAACCTCTGGGTTAGCCTCCAAAGCCTGGAGAGCCTGGTAGGGGGGACAGGTGGGGTTTTAGCCCCATCCACCAGAAGGTAGTTGTTGCATGGGGTAGCCATCTGAAGCCCGATTGGCTGGGGCATGTTTCCTCCAGCCCCCACCCCGGGGGGGGTCTTGGGAGAGCGCATACCCAGCCACTCGGACCCTCCCCCATGCAAGGGAGGTGGGGAGAATAGCCCTTCCACTTCACTCTCACCCCAACAAATCTTCAGAAGGAGGAAGAGCATACATAACACTCCATCATAGAATGAGCGAGGGACCAGGTAAAAATCCCACCCACAAGCCTGAGCTGGACAAAACATATGGACAATCAAGAGAAACAGTGCATGTGAAATAGAAGAAGTAGCTATGGAAACATGGTGTCAAGAGGTGCAACTACATGCTCCCCAGGTCTACAAGAACCAAGACTTCATTTCAGAGATGCCTTTTAGGAGACCAAGGCACCCCTCCCACACTACAGGAGAGGAGAGGAGGGACAAGAACCGGGGGCATTGGCCCCAAAGCAGGTCTGCAAAGTAAGACAGAGGAGATGATCTACAATAGCCACTCACAAATGCTGGTATCCACAGAGAAACTTCCTCGCCAACAATTGCATTGGGTGAGACTCCCTAAATCTTACACTAACACCATAAGATAAAGAAGCAGAATGCAGAGAGGGGATTAGAAAAGTGAACCTGCAATGAGAAAGCATGGACAGACCACAAATAAATATAGACTTGCTGTGCAATACAATCTTAAGACAACACCTACCAGCAAGGTTCACCTGATTTCAACAACACAGTTCCTCATTCAATGAAAGAACACTGCCACAGGAAAGGAGACTAATGAACTTAACACAGACTAGTAAACAACAAAGATCAGGGTTTGAGAGAATGGAGGGAGCACCAGAAGGAGGAGGGAGTGGGAAGTATCCCAAAAACCATTTATCGGGTCATTATTTAAAGAATAAAAAGAAAAAAGAAAAATTCCCTGGAGGGAAGAAATATTGATGGATAGCTGGTGTGGTTGATATCCTAATTCATGAATTGCCACTTAGCTGTCACAGTCTGCTGCCATATTTCTGTGACTTTCCCCCCTCTGTCCAGAGGGAGTGTGCCTATCTTTTGTAGGAGGCTTCTCCAGACCATAATTCTGATTTCTAGGCCCCATTGAGAGTGACAGTGTTAGCTTAATCCCAATGGTTGCCTCTACAGTTTGTCTTACAGTCTTGTGTTTGATAGTTTACTCCAAGTTCTTTTTGGGTCGATGCAGTAGAAACTGGTGTGTAGGGCTTTCCTCAAACCCTTCCTCACCTATAGCTTCTGTTGAATTGTTTACACATCTGATGAGGAGTGACTGGAGTGGGAATAGGCCAGAGGCAGCCAAGTGATGCTCCCCCCATTGCCCACCTGCCTGCACTTGAGCAAGATTTCCCTTGCCTCCCATGCAAACATAAAGGGTCCTGCAGGGTGCTCACCCCCTAAGTGCCATGTTTCCCACCTGGGTCTGTGGGCCCAGAGCTGCAGATGTTAAAGTACTGATCCAGGATTCCAGCAGCAACAGCACATGGGTGATGCAAAGGCAAGAGGTATGTATTTTCTGACTTAAGTCAGGGTCCAGTACTGACCTGGATCACCGACGTAGTGGCTACATCCGGGTGAGTGAGGACCCCGAGCCCCCACACAGTTCTCTTTTATCCCTCAGCGAGGGGCTTGGGGATACGTGAACCATTTGGGTTGGCTAGTAAGGGGCTAAGAGATGAGTCATATCTGCCTATGAAGGGCTTTGCCATATAAGAGGGTGATGCTGGCTGATGGCCAATGATGCCATATATGGTTGGCTTTTGGCTGACATGACCCTTATGTCCATATAAGGTTGGCTCACCTGCCCCTTTCTATAGAAGCCTGACTTTTTTTCCAAAAAAAAAAAAAAATGGCTGCTTGATATCCGCTAACAAAATGATTGTCGTTTAATATTTAACAATGAAAAAAGAGGGTGCTCCCTTCCCAGGGCCACTACAGGACAGCCTGTGTGCCCCTGTCTCCTGCCCTCTCCTCTGAATCCTGGGCAGTGGAAGATCCATCTCCTGCTCCAGGGCAGAGGAATACCGGGAGGTTCTTCTGGCAACAGCTTTTCCCCCAGTCCCTTTCATGAGGACATCAGTGTCCAAGCATAGAGTGATTTGGGGTGGCATATTCTGCCCCATCACATGGGTGATCCAGAGTAAGAAGGGAACAGGTATTTCCTCTGTAATGTAATAACTTATAAGCTGGTTCCTGGAAAGGTGGGTAAAAGAAATAAGCTAATATAAAGGAGAATTCAAGCAAAGAATGGGATGGAGCCATTTGGGGAGGAAAGATGGAGGCCAGGCCATGAGGTCTGAGGGGCCTGAGGTCCAGAACCTTTGACCCAGGCTGGTAAACTCGTGGCTTTTAGTAAACATAAGCGAATGTGCTTATGCAGCACATTGAGGTTGGAGATTTGAATTCTGTGTTGGAGTTTATCTTACTGAATTTGATTTGGGTGTTTCTGGAGAGGCCATATGAGCTAGGCCTGAGAAGAAAGTGAGTTTTTTCTGGTTCCTGTACTATGGCTTTTCTCTATGTTTCTTGGTTTGCTCAACTATTCTGTGTCCAGCTTCTCAGACTCTTTCCTGTACTTGCATTTGTCTGCCCTTGAGACTCTCTGCTGGGTTTGATGGATGGGTCTTGATTTTATTCATTTTCTTATGGCATTGCTCATTTTTGTACAGGATTTGATTTCTCTCCTCATCCCCCCAATTTTCCCCCAACCACAGCATCTGGGAACTGCCCCCACTGCCCTGTGTGCTCTTCCCACACATTTGGACCCCTCTCCCTCTCTCTTCCGTGCTGGGTGTCTCAGAGGATTACTTGACTGTGAGTTTTATCTTTTTCCTGATCCTTGGTTTGGTTTTCCAGTATTCCATCTAAAAGTGACACCAGCCAATAATCATCTTTCTCCTTCTGACCTATATGGCTTAGGATAACTTCTTCTAGCCCCATTCATGTGGCTACAAAAGGCAGGAGTTTCTCCTGGTCACTGAACAGTGTTCCATTGTCTAAACAGACCAGATCTTGACCCTTTCGTCCATCCTGGGCCATTTGGGTTGTGTCCATATCTTGGATATTTCAAATAGTGCTTCAATCGACATCCAGGGAAAGGTTTCACCTTGAATTAGGTCTTTTTGTGTCCTTCGGGTAGATTCCGAAGAGTGGAGTCACTGGGTCATATGTTAGATCCATTATTAGTGCTTTGAGGAAACTCCACACAGCTTTCCACTGTGGCTGAACCAGACTACATTTCCATCAGCGGTGTAAGAAAGTTCATTTTCTGCACATTCTCACCAGTATTTGCTATTTCCCATGCTTATTTGTTTGTTGATACAGCCATCTACATCATCTACATCTACATCAGTTGTGAGGTGGTATCTCATGGTGACTTTGATTTTCCTATTCATGATAATTAGTGATGCTGATCATTTTTTCATATGCCTGTTGTTCATTTGCATTTCTTCTTGGGGACACGTCTTCTGCCCTTTTATTGACTGGGTTGTTTGTTTTGTTTTTGTTGAGTTGTGTGAGCTCCTGGTAGATCTTTTGTGTCAGTCCCTTGGAGGGCAAATATTTTCTCCCACTCAGTAGCATATCTCTTCATTTTGGTTAGTGTCTCTTTTTCTGTATGGAAGCTGTTTATATCTTTTTTCTTTTCCTTATTTCTTCAGATGAGTGCTGAAAGATGTTTGTGAGGTTTATGTCAAGGATTGCTTTGCTTCTGCTGTCATCTATATATTTTATGGTTTCAGGTTTTACATGCAAGCTTTTTATCCATCGTGAGTTTGTTTCTGTGTATGTTATGACATGGTAGCTTAGTTTATTCTTTTACATGTGAAAGTCCAGTTTCCAACAATTTATTGAAGTGATTATCATTGTTCTAGTATATAGTCTTTGCTCCTTTGTCATAGATATGTTAACCATATACATGTAGCATTATTTCTGAAGTTTCATTTCAATTTTATTGGTCTCTGTGTCTGTTTTTGTTCTATTACCGTGCTGCTTTTATTTTTACAGTTTTGTAGTATAGTTTGATCTGGAGCTATAATGCCTCCATTTTAACCCCTTTCAGCCAGGAGAGGTTTGTCATTTTGAGATTTTTGTGACTTTTTTGTGGTTCCATATAAATTTTAGTAGTGTTTCCTCAGTTGCATTTGTGCATTTGTTATATGCACACTAAAATAAAATTTTAAAGTCACTGATCACTGCCTCTTGATCAAAAGATAAAGCATAGTTTAAGAACATTCTCTATTCCAAATATAGCCTAGTATTTTGAAATCTTGTATATTCTAGGATATCTAACATCCATAATTCCAGTGCTGAATTCTAGTCAGATTAGTGAAAAATATATGTGGCCTCTCTTCCTCTCCTTGTTTTAATGTTCCAACTCCGTTCTGTCTTCAGAAGCCCAAATAGAGAAAAGAAAAGCAGTGTTCAAATATCCATACTGTAGCAAGCAATCATGTTCAGGACACCTTGGACAAAAATCATAAAGGACTTAGAAGAAGACATTTTATTCTAATTTAAGACTGAAGGAAGTCACTGTATACTACTGGGTCACAAATTGTAGAAATGAGCCCATCTGAGTGAGTGGGAAACATTGGGGAGTCCTAGGCTTAGGGAGTTGGTAGTGGAGATGAATTTTCCCTTAAAGCACACAGGTTGACTGATCAACACCCATATTTTCCTGAGTTTGTTGCCACTTGGATCTGCCATCTGTCGAATTTAACTTTATAAAATAGGTTCTCGTTTCTGGATACTTTCTTTTTCTTGTTTTACAGAATTGTGTGTTTTTTTCCTGGGAGCAGGTAAGGAGAATAAGGGATAAAACTCAGTTGACCTCTCCCCCTCCTTGTTGGGTGGAGTGGGCTGAGAATAATGCTTTTCACATTTTCTTAATCCAGAAGGTCCTATACCTTTTCCCAGCCTCCTCCCAAGGCAGGGGATGCAGTATTTGCACAATGCTGACTGGGATCTCTTTAGATTTGCATTCCCCTGACTTCAAAAATCAAGCATGTTTACTTTCATTCTCATTGCTGTGGTTTTGTGTGGACACTTCCACCATACATATGTACTTTTATTTCTGTTGTAGATTCTCAGGGTAAGCATAGGCTCATTTGTTATTCATATATGCTCAGCACCTGGGTTTGACTACTCTTCATATGTTCAGTATCACTCTTCAATCCCTCTAACTCTTTTTTAACTCATTTTATTAACTTGTCACAATTGTGAATTAATTGATCCCTCCTCATCCCTCCATATCCCCCCTTTTATCCCCCCTCCAGTCACTCCATCTCCCATTTTTCTGCAATTTGTTGGTTGGTTAAGTAAATGTTCAATAGTTGGTTGTTTGGCCCGTAGTTTTCTTCCAATATCTGTTAAATGTGTGTATGTGTTTATTTTGTTGTTGTTGTTGTTTTGTTTTGTTTTTTTAACCCCGGGGCTTTCCCACTTCACTAACATTTGTTAACTATCCTGAACTTTTGTGCTCTTCACCTCCCCCACCTTCTTCCCCATCCTCCCTCTCTCGCTCCATGGTTCAGTCCCATTGGTTGTTTTCATTTTTTCTTATTTGTTTGTTTGTTTTTCCCTATATCTGTCATATAAGTGAGACATCCTGTACTTCTCTTTTTTCTTTTTGAATTATTTCTGCTAATATGAGTCTTTCTAGTTCCGTACAGGTTGCTGCAAATGACATGTGTTTGTCCTCCTTGATGGACGTGTAGTATTCCATTGTGTATATGTACCACTTTTTTTTTTAGCCAATCATCTGTTTTGGGGCATTTGGTTTGTTTCCAATTCTTTGCAACTGTAAACAGGGCTGCAATGAACATGTGCATACATGTGTCCTTTTGAATTAATGTTTTCATGTCTTCTGGGTAGATTCCTAGTAGTGGGATTGCTGGGTCGAATGGTAAGTCCACTTGCAAATGTTTGAGGGTCCTCCACACAGTCTTCCATAATGGCTGGACCAGTTTGCACTCCCACCAGCAGTGTAAGAGAGTTCCTTTTTCTCCACATCTGTGCCAACTTTTTTTGTTGTCTGTTTTATTCATATGTGCCACTCTTACTGGTGTAAGATGGTATCTCAGTGTGGTTTCAATTTGCATTTCCCTGATTATTAGTGATGTGGAGCATTTTTTTCATATGCATATTAGCCATCTGTATCTCCTCTTTGGTGAAGTGTCTTTTTAGTTCTTCTCCTCATTTTTTGATTGAGTTTTTTGCTTTGCTATTGTTGAGCTATAGGAGCTCTTAGTGGATCTTTATCAGACCCTTGTCACTTGTCTGGAGGGCAAAAATTTTCTCCCACTCAGTTGGGTTTCTTTTTGTTTTGTTTATTGTCTCTTTTGCTGAATAGGATTTTTTTAGTTTTATATAGTCCCAGCTGTTTATGTTTTCCTTCATATTTGCCAGCCGTAGTTGTTTCCCCAAATGGATTTCTAGAGTGAAATTCATGAAGGGTTTTGCCCAGGTTTTCTTCTATGTATTTTATGGTTGCTGGTCTCACTTCCAGGTCCTTTATCCATTTTGAGTTAATTTTTGTACAAGGTGTGTGGGTGTTGTCTGGGTCCAATATTTTACAAGTTTTGATCCAGTTTTCCCAGTTCCATTTACTGAAGAGGCTATCCTTGTTCCAGGGTATGTTTTTTGCCTCTTTGTCAAAGATTAATTGACCGTATATGTGTGGTTTTATTTCTCAGTATTCAATTCTGATCCATTGGTCTGTTTGTCTGTTTTTGTACTAGTAACATGCTGTTTTAAGTATTATGGCTTTGTAGTACAGTTTGAACTCTGGAATAGTAATACCTCTGTTCTCTCTTCTGTTTGTCAAAAGGGTTTTGGCTAATCGGGGTCTTTTGTTGTTCCACATGAATTTCAGTAATTTTTGTTCTATCTCTTTAAAATATGTCATTGGGATCTTTGTTGGAATTGCATTGAATCTGTAGATGGCCTTTGGTAGTATGGCCATTTGGTAATGTTGATTTTTCTGATCCATGAACAGGGAATGTCTTTCCATTTTTTTACATCATCTTCTATTTCTTTTAAGAACGTTTTATAGTTTTCTATGTATAGGTCTTTTACATCTTTTGTTAGGTTAATTCCCAAGTACTTAATTTTCTTTGGTGTAAAAGGGGTGTTTTTTCTAATTTCTTCTTCTTCTGATTGATTATTTGCATACAGGAATGCTGTTGATTTTTTGTGTGTTGATTTTGTATCCAGCTACCTTACCTAATTGGTTTATTATTTCAATCAGCTTTTCTGTCGATTTTTCTGAGTTCCCTACGTAGAGAATCGTATCATCCGCGTATAATGATAACTTTATTTCTTCATTCCCTATTCTGATTCTTTTATGTCTTTCTCTTGTCTTATTGCTCTAGCTAGGACTTCCAGAAATATGTTGAAAAGAAGTGGAGAGAGTGGGCTTCCTTGCCTTGTTCCAGACCTTAATTGGAATGGTTTCAGTTTTTCCCCACTGAGGATGATATTTGCTGTGGGTCTGTCGTATATAGCTTTTATTATGTTCAGGTATGATCCATTTATACCAATTTTTTCCAGGACTTTCATCATGAAAGGATGCTGAACTTTATTGAATGCTTTTTCCGCATCTACTGATATGATCATATGGTTTTTGTTTTACTCTTTGTTGATGTGGTGGATTATGCTGATTGATTTTCGAATGTTGAACCATCCCTGTGCCCCTGGGATGAATCCCACTTGGTCGTGATGGGTGATCCTTTTTTAGGCAATGTTGGATTCGGTTTGCCAGCATTTTGTTTAGAATTTTTGCATCTGTGATCATTGGGGAGATTGGTCTGTAGTTCTCTTTCTTTGCACTATCTTTATTTGGTTTTGAAATTAATGTAATGTTTGCTTCATAGAAGGTCTTTGGTAGCTTTCCTTCTTTCTCAATTTTTTGAAAGAGTTTTAATAGTACTGGTGTTAGTTCCTCTTTGAATGTTTGGTAGAACTCATTTGTGAAACCATCAGGACCTGGGCTCTTGTTTTTAGGGAGAGTTCTGATGACTGCCTCAATTTCACTGCTTGTGATTGACTTGTTTAAGTTTTCTATTTCTTCTTTGTTCAATTTTGGATAACTGTATTGTTCCAGGAATTTGTCCATCTCTTCCAGGTTGCTGTATTTGTTTGCAAATAGATGTTCGTAGTAGTCTCTAATTATCTTTTGGATTTCTGCTGGGTATGTTGTAATATCTCCCTTTTCGTTTATGATCCTGTTTATTTGAGTTTTCTCTCTTCTTTTCTTTGTAAGCCTTGCCAGTGGTTTGTCAATTTTATTTATTTTTCAAAGAATCAGCTTTTGGTTTTGTTTATCTTCTAAATGGTCTTTTTGGTTTCTATTTCATTAATCTCCGCTTTTATTTTTGTTATTTCTTGTCTTCTGCTGGGTTTTGGATTTTTTTGTTGCTCTTTTTCTAAGTCCTCAAGTTGGGAGATTAGAGTATTTCTTTGGGCTGTTTCAATTATTTTTGTTTGGGCCTGTATTACTATGAATTTTCCTCGTAGTAATGCTTTTGCTGCATCCCACACATTTTGGAACATTGTGTCATCATTGTCATTAGCTTCCATGTAGGTTTTAATTTCTTCTTTGATTTCCTCTTTTACTCAGTGATCTTCCAGAAGCCTGTTGTTCAGTCTCCATGTAGTATTTACTCTCCTTATTTTCTTTTCATTGTTGATTTCTAATTTGATATCTTTATGACAGGAGAAAAAGGTTGGTATTATTTTAATCTTTGTGTATTTGTTCAGGTTTGTCTTGTGGCCTAGTATATGATCAATTTTAGAGAATGAACCGTGTCCATTTGAAAAATAAGTGTATTCTTTTCCTTGGGAGTGTAATGTCCTGTATATATCTATTAAGTCCATTTGGTCTAGCTCTTTAAAGCTTTTGTTTCTTTGTGTAGTTGCTGTTTTGTTGATCTATCTTTTGTTGAGAGTAGTGTGTTAAAATCTCCTACCACGTATGTATTTTCATCAATATTTGTTTTCAGTTCTACTAGTTGCTGTTTTATGAATTTTGTGCTCCCTCATTAGGTGTGTATATGTTGATTATTGGTATGTCTTTTTGTTGGGTTGACCCTTTAACCATTATGTAGTGGCTGTCTTTATCTTTTGTCACTTTTGTTAATTTGAAGACTGCTCTGTCTGATACAAGAATGGTAACTCCTGCTTTCTTGTGAGGGTCATTTGCTTGTAGTGTAGTTTTCCAGCCCTGCACCTTCAGTCTATGCTCATCCTTAGCGATCAGATGTATTTTTTGGAGGTAGCAGAATGTTGGGTTCTGTTTTCTGATCCAGTCTGCAACGCTTCATCTTTTGATTGCTGAGTTTAGACCATTGACATTTAGTGTGATTATTGCTATTTGTGATTCTATCGGTTTCCTGGTGGTCATTTGGGGTTTATTTTGTGTTTTTGTTTTTTGTATTTATCCTTCTTATGGTTTTTATCTTGAGACCTGCAAAATTTCTTGGAGTGGGGATATAGTGGTAGCAAATTTCTGGAGACTTTGCTAGTCGGAGAAGGTTCTAATTTTTCCTTGGTAGAGGAAGGATAGCTTTGCAGGGTAGAATATTCTTGTCTGGCACATTTTTTCTTGGAGTTTTTTGAAGATGTGACTCCATTCTCTCCTTGCCTGGAGTGTCTCTTCAGAAAAATCTGAGGTCAGGCTAATGGATTTTCCTTTGTACGTTATCTGTTTCTTTTCTCTAGTCATTCTCATTATTTTTTCCTTATCTTGGGTTCTTGGAAGTTTTACGATGATGTCAATCCCTCTAACTCTTAATGTAAGAAAGATGCTCTTGGAGGTTGTGGAAGAATTTCATTCTATTTTGTCTTCTGTGAAATACCTATTTTGGCTTTTCTTGCATTTGGAAAGTACTTAATAACAATTACTCTATGCAACTAATTAGAAGCTCCCAGACATGGATCTTTTGAAATATTAAAAATTTAACTGACTTTTCTTTATTACTTTGGTTTTTATTTATAATTTTGATTTGCAGAGGCTTCTGTGTCTCCTGTTATCTATTGCTAAGGTATCATCTCTTGACCTCTTCTCTTTATTACCAGGTGCTTGCAAACCATCTTGTGCAATCCTTTTTCCTGATCTGACATCCTTTAGCCCCTTCCTCTTCACTTTACACGTTGTAATATTTTTCTCTTTAAGGAAAATTTTTCCTGGGCTCTTGATTTTACTCCTTACACTTTCCTTTTCATTTCTGAGTTTTGTTTCCAAGTCTGTCTTTCCTTTTCTTCATTTTGGTTTTCCTACATTGCTTGGTGTAACAAAGATGTAATCTTTGTGTGTCACCAGAACTGGGAAGTTTTCTTTGCTTCATTTCATAATTTGACCTGAATTATACTGTTTAGCTAGCACTTCCTCCTTTTGCTTGAAATTTGTATTTATTTGGACAATTAGCTTCCCTTTCCATCAGTCTACCTTTGTACTTTGCCTTTATTTATATTCAGTAAAAGATAGGTCTGATAACTTTTTTTTTTTTTGAGACTAGGTCTCACTATTTTTGCCTGTGCAACTGCAGGCTCATGTTGCCCAGGGTACCACAGACTCAAGCAATCCCCAACCTAGTTCCCCAGGTAGCTGGGATTGCATGCATGCACCACCATGCCCAGCTGTCTTTTTTTGAGACTAGGTCTCACTATGTGTCCTGGCAGGACTAGAACTGTGATCCCTGGCCCCAGCCATGGCTTCCGAGGCTGCCACCTACAGGCATGTGCCACCATGCCTGGTGGTATAGTACCTTTTAATAGCATCTTTTTTTAAAAAAATGTTAATTTTTAATTTTTTAAATAATTTAGATATTATAAATTATATATTTATAATATATAAATATATTTTATATATTTATAATATATAAATATATTTTATATATTTATAAATATACCTCCCCTCCCTGGCCACTTCCAGTGGGTCCCCTCTCCCCTCTGTACTTTTGTTTGGTTGTCCGTATATTAGTGAAACCATTTGGTTTCTGTCTATTTCCTTCTGATTCATTGCTGCTAGTATGATTTCTTGTAGTTCAGCCATGTTTCCATAAATTCATCAAATTTGTCATTTTTAATTGATGATTAATACTCCATTAGTATATATATATATATATACATATATATATATAGTATATATATATATATACATATACCACACGTTCTTCACCCATTCATCTCTTTTGGTCTTTTGGGACACCCATTCATCTCTTATGTTTTCATGTCCTTTCAGTTATAAACACTGCTGCAATAAACATCTGAGCACAGGTATCTTTTTGTACCCACATTGAGGTCTCCTTTGGGTAGATTCCCAGAAGAGCAATTGCTGGGTCAAATGTTAGTTCCATTTTCATTAGTTTGAAGGTCCTCCACACAGCTTCCCATAGTGGCTAGACCAGTTTACATTGCCACCAGCAGTGTAAGAGTGTTCCTTTCTCTCCATATCCACGTCAGTACTTCTTGTTGCCTGTATTTTGTTTGTTTGTTTGTTTGTTTGTTTGTTTTGATGTGGGCCATTCTTACTGTTATAAGGTGGTATCTCATTGTGGTTTTGATTTGCATGTCCCTGATTGCCAGTGATGCTGAGCAAATTTTCATGTGCCTATTGGTCATTTGTATTTCCTCTTTGTAGAAGTGTCTTTTTAGTTCTTCTCCCCATTTCTTTTATTGGATTTCTTGGTTTGTTTTTGGTTAATTGTATAAGCTCCTCATGGATCTGTGTTATTAAACCCTTATCACTCTTGTGGAGGGCAAAATTGTTTTCCCATTTGGTTAGGCTTCTTTTAGGTTTTCTTTTCTCTTTTGCTGTGCAGAAGCTATTTAGTTTGATGTAGTCCAATCTATTTATGTTTTCCCTCAGTTTTTTGCCATCTCCAGATTTTTCCAAAAAGGAATTTCTGAATTGTAATCCATGGAGGGTTTTGCCCAGGTTTTCCTCTATGTATGTAATGGTTTCAGGTGTGACATCTAAGTCTTTTATCCAATTTAAGTTTTTTTTTTTTTTTTTACATGGTGTGAGGATGTTGTCTTGGTCCATTTGTTTTTCAGAGCTTAGTCCAATTTCCCCAGCATACTTTATGTTCCAATGTATGTTTTCCCCTCCTTTGTCAAAAGTCAGTTGACTATCTATGTATGTGTGGTTTTATTTCCAGGCTCTCAATTCTGTTCCATTAGTCTGATTATCTGTTGTTGTACCGGTACCATGCTGTGTCAATTATTATGGTTTTGTAGTATAACTTGAAGTCTGGAATAGTTAGGCCTCCATTCTCTCTTTTTTTGATCAGATCTTTTGATGGCAAGGTCTTTTGTTATTCCATATGAATTTCTGTTATTTTTGTTCTCTCTCTTTAAAGAATGTCATTAGAATTTTTATAGGGATTGCATTCAATCTTAGATTGCTTTTGGTAGGATGGCCATTTTGATGATGTTAATTCTTTCAATCCATGAGCAGGGAATGTCTTTCCATTTCCTTATGTCTTCTATCTCTTTTAACAGCATTGTAAAGTTTTCTTTGTATAGATTTTTCACATGCTTTGTGCTTTGTTAGGTTTATTCCCAGGTGTTTAATTGCTTTTGTGTGTGTGTGTGTGTGTGTGTGTGTGATGGTAAATGGGATGGCTTTTTAAATTTCTTCTTCTGCTTGACTGCTTTTGCTGAGTTCCAGATATTTTGGAAAGTTGTGTCTTCTTTGTCATTTGTTTTGAATTAGGTTTTAATTTCTTTGATTACCATTCTTTGTTTAGTAGCATATTGTTCAGACTCCAAGTATTGAACACTCCTCTTGCTTTCTCTTCATTGTTGATTTCTAGTTTGATGACTTTATGATCCAAGAAAAATGTTGGTATAATTTTAATTTTTGTGTATTTGTTTGAGTTTTCCTTGTGTCCTAATACGTGTTCAATTTTAGAGAAGGATCCATGTGCATTTGAAAAGGTGTATCCCCTTCTTTGAGGGTGAAATGTCCTTCCTTTAAAGCTTTTGTGTCCTGTTTAGTTTCTGTTTTGCTTATCCGTCCTTTGGTGAGAGTGGGTTGTTAAAGTCTCATACAACATATGTATTTTTGCCAATATTTGTTAGCTAGTAGCTGCCATATGAATCTTGATGTTCCTTCATTTGTTGAATATATGTTGATGATTGTTATTTCTTTTTGGTGGGTTGAAACACATACCAGTAGGTACTGTCCATCTTTATCCTTTGTCACTTTTTTTATTCTGAAATCTGCTTTATCCACTATGAGAATGGCTACCCCTGCCTTTTTTGGGGGGGACTGTTGGCTTTTAGAATGGTTCTCCATCCTTTCACCTCCAGTCTATGCTTATCTTTGGGGATTAGATGTATTTCCTGCAGACAGCAGAAAGTTGAAATCTGTCTTTTGATCCAGTCCACAATTCTGTGTCTTTTGATTGATGAGTTTAAACCATTGACATTTAGAGTGATTATTGATGTGTGAGTTTCTAGTGTTGATTTTCTAGAGGTCATTTGGAGTTTCTGCTTTGGTTTCTTGTTATGTTTATTCTATTTATTCATCTGAGGGTTTTGGTCTTGAGGCTTCTTCCAGTATTTCTTGGAGTGGGGGTTTTGTGGTAGCAAATTTTTGGAGACTTTGTCTGAGAAGGTTCTAATTTTTCCTTCATGAAGAATGGAGAGATTTGCAGGGTAGAGTATTCTTGGCTGGCACTATTTGTCTTGGAGTTTTTTGAAGATGTGTCGCCATTCTCTTCTTACTTGGAGTATCTCTTTGGAGAAATCTGAGGTCAACCTTATGGGTTTTCTTTGTAGGTTATCTGTTTCCTCTCTCTACTCATCCTCATTTTTTTCTTTACCATGGATTCATGGAAGTTTTACAATTATGTGTCTTGCTGTGTTTTTTCTTTCATTAAAATAGTTTGGTGTCCTTTTTGCTTCTTGTATGTCTATATTCACTTCGTTCTTCAAGTTTGGGAAGTTCTCTTCTATAAGTGCATTAAAAAGCCTTTCATTTCCTATGCATTTCTCTTCTCCTTCTGGGATTCCAATTACTCTTATATTTCCTTTCTTTAAGTTAGCTGATAGAATTCTGATTTTCTTCTGTCTTCTTACATTGTTTTTCTTTCTCTTTTTTCTATTAGTTTTCTCTATTTCCATATCCTCCAATGTGCTGATTTGTCTTTCAACTTCTGTCTGCTTTTCGTGGCTTTTCCCTGTATTTTTGAGGTCTATCGCTCCTCTTACATATTGTATCACCTTCATTTTTTTATTTAGGGTTTCATTCTTGTTCTTCTGTTTGCCAATGATAATGTTCATTTTGCTACATTCATTTTTATATTTTTCTACTTCTCTTAGCTTGTTGACTGCTTTTATCACATTGTGTCTGAATTCTTTATCTGACATAAAGGATATTTCTTCAAATTCATCCATTTGGTTTCTGGAGATTGTTTATCCCTTGGAGATGGATTATTTCCCTTTGGGTTTACTTGAGTAACTATATTTTTCTTCCTTTCTGGGTTTTTCCTTCGGGTTTGCTCTACATATTGAGCAGCAACTGCTCTAGTATTGGTTGGCATATTGCGATATATCAGATTGTGGTAGCTCTGCCCTTGGGCCTGTATATTTTCTTGCTTCTGTTGGCCTGTTTTTTGGGGATGAGTTCCTTTCCTTTGTTTCTGGACTGTGTGTTCTGTGTTTTTCTTTTGAATTGTCTAACCAATGTTTTAATCCTTGTTGAGGACCCTTATCTGAGCTGGTGCTAACAGGTGCCGGTGCCGCTGGCACTTTCAGCTGTCAAAGGACACTATAGATGTCCCCAATTTAGCCACACATCTGCCGCTGCCTGCCAGAGAGGGGGTGGGTGTGATGGTCCCCAAAGCAATGCAGTGGGATGGGGAGAGGTGAAAAATATTGCAGACCCTGGTGTGCCGCTGACCGGCACTCTCACCTGCCAAGGTACGTTACAGAATTCCAACACCAGCCTTGCCTGGTTGTGTGTATTTTGTGTGTGTTCTTATCTTTTGTTTCACTGTAAGTTTTAATTTCCTCCTTGATTTCCTCTTTTACCCGGTGGTCTTCCAGTAACCTATTGTTCAGTCTCCATGTTGTGTACACTCTCCTTATTTTCTTTTCATCATTGATTTCTAGTTTGATGCCTTTGTAGTTAGAGAAAAAAGTCAGTATTACTTTAATCTTTGTGTATTTATTTATGTTTATGTGCATTTGAGAAGAAAATGTATTCTTTTCCTTGGGAGTGTTATCTGTTATTAAGATGGCTAACCCTCCTTTCTTTTGGGGACCATTCAATAGAAGAATTGTTTTTCAACCCTTTACTTTCAGTCTTTGCTTATCTTTAGAGGTTAAATGTGTTTTCTGGAGACAGCAGAATGTTGGGTTTTGTTTTTTGATTCAGTCTGCTACTCTGTATCTTTTGATTGATGCATTTAGCCCATTAATATTTCAGGTGATTATTGATACTTGAGATTCTGAAGTTATTTTTTTGAGATCATTTTGAAGTTCCATTTTGCTTTCTTATTTTGTTCTTCCAAGTTATTCTTCTGTTGGTTTTAATGCTGGGGTTTCTTGTAGGACTTCTTGGAGTGGGGGTTTAGTGTTATCAAATTTCTGGAGACTTTGCTTATCTGGGAAGGTTCTCATTTTTCCTTCATATGTAAATTAAATCTTCAAAGGGTAGAGTATTCTCAGCTGGCATCTTTTATCTAGGAGCTTTTTGCTTAATTGTGCCCCCAATCTATTCTTTCCTGGAGTTTCTTTTCAGAGAAATCTGAAGTCAGTCTAATAGATTTTCCTTTGTATGTTATCTGTTGACTTTCTCTGGTTAGTTTCTTTATACTCTCATTGTTTTGTATGCTTGGAAGTTTCAAAATTATGTGTCTTGTGGTAGTTCTCTTTTCATTTAAGTAGTTTGATGTCCTTCTGGTTTTCTGTATGTCTACTTTCATTTCCTTCTTCAAGTCTGGGAAGTTCTCCTCCATTATTTCCTCGAAAAAATTTGTGCTTTCCATGTGCCTCTCTTCTCCTTCTGTAACACCATTTACTTTTATTTGCCCCATCTTTACGGAATCTGATATGTCTCTGAATTTTTCTTCTGTCTTCTTCCTTTGTATTTCTCTCTATTTTTCTTTCTTTTTCTTTTCTATTTCAGTGTCTTCAAGGATACCAACTATTTCATTTATTTCATCTGGTCTCTTTTCATAACTGCTACCTGCATTTTTGAGCTCCTTTGTTGCTCCTTTTATATCCTGGGTCTCTATCAGTTTCCTTTTTCGGGATTCAACCTCATTCTTCAGTTCATCAATTATGTGATTCTTACTGATGTTTTAGTTTTTGCATTTTTCTACCTCTCCCTTTTAACGTGGTGAGTTTGAGTTCGTTTTCTGAAAGATATGACAATTCTTCTCTCTCATTCTTGTGAATTTCTGGAGGCTCTCTTTCCTTTGATGGTGTATTGTTTCCTCTAGGTCTTGCTTGGGTGTTTGCATTTGTTCTCTTTCCTGTGTTTTGCATTCAGTTTGGCTCCATGTATTGGGCAAATGATGGTTCTTGTGCTCATTGGCATGATTCTGAGAGTTCTTTAATATGTTTCAACTAATTCAGTTCTTGTGTCTATCCTCTATAGTGTTTAACTTCTTTACTTCTTTTGGCTACTTTGAACATTTGATCTGTAACCTTGCTGTTGGAGAGGATGGTGGGCAGATGTGGCTTTCTGGTATAGAATCTGCTTTCATCTGTCAAGATATGTATCTCCTTTTTGCTGTTCTTTTCTGATATGTTCATTGTTTCTCTGAAATCATTTACCTGGAGTGTCTTTGGTTGGTGGTGTTACAGGAGTTATGAATCTTTCCTCTTTATGTGTAATTGCTGTAGAAGAGAATGGTATTAAATCTTCTGCTAAGGTAGCCCTTAACCTCTTTTAATAATATATTTTTAGATTTATTCTTTCTATATTCACTGGCACCATGAATGTGGCACCATTGCTCAGGAATTGTCTGTTTCTTGGTAATAATGCAAGCTGTCTTTCTATTGCTCTTTGGGAGAATTTCCTTCATCTCTGGCAGCTGCTAGGTGGGCGGAGAGCCGTGTCTTAGGAGCTGGAAGAAGTTCTCAGGTGTCTGGGTATGAGGGACTGAAGCTGGATTCATGCCGATGTCTCTTGTGGTGATGGCCTCCCCACATCTATGGACCAGTTGCCTCTCTGAAGTGGATGGAGGGAACCTGGCATTTCTGGTAGCCCTTGAGGGAGTGGGCAGGTTTGAGGCTGGCACCTCAGTCAGACTCCCCTTGCCACAAACCTCTCTAAACTGGGTGGGTGGAAAGCCACATCTCAGGTGCTAGAAGAGGTTCCCAGGCATCTAGGCAGTAAGGGGTGAAACAAGTGCTGGTGCCAATGCTGGTGACTCCTGCTGTGATGGCCTCCCCAACCCCTGTGGGCCATGTGCCTCTCTACAACAACAGGATTTTATTTCTAAGAAAAAATAACTGGGGAAAATATCCTTAGAGCTGCAAGTGGTCAGTGATCTTACCTCAGACACCATTTTAATTCCCAAAGTTCCAAGATACATGTCCATGATGGTGCTTCTTTGCCCCACCAAAACTGAGGGAGGCACTCTGCAATGTCCAGGCTTTCTCCAGGTTCTTGCCTATGCTTCTTCTCTCTCCAGCATTCCTAGCTGCTCCACTTTTACAAGGCTCTTTAAAGTTTCTCAACAAATGCTTGTGCAAAAGTCAGCTTTCCACATCCCTGTTTATCTGCAGGTACCAGATTTCCATGCACCTTGCTGTGGTGCCATGCTCTAAACACCAGCTACTTTTCTGCTGGCCAGTTTCTCACCATGGTGCCTCACCACCAATGGCTCACTTTTCCAGGGGGCTTCTGCCCAACCTGACTACTCAGGCTACTCTTTACCAGTCCATCTTTCTCATTTCTTTCCTTTCTCAGAAGTCTGCTTCTCTGTGCCTTTTTTTAAAATCTCTTTTTATTCACTTCCTCCCCTCCTGAAAACCATAGGCTTCAAAATTCTCTCACACACCCTGTGGTGATCTATTTTCCTCAGCCTGCTTGTGGTCTCCCTTACTCCAACCCACAGTAACATTTCCCTGTAAAAAGCTGTGCTTTGTAATTTCTTTTCAAGTCAGAAGTTACCTCACATGATGATACACAGGATTTTCATATCCTTCATTTTATTCTGCTTTCTAATTTCCCTTCTTTCCCACTTTCATCCATCCCATATTCACAGTGTCTGTGATTTACCGGTATTTCATTGTCTCTGTTTTCTTGTTTTGTGTGTTTCTGACCTGGAACTAACACCTGGGTCTCAGATGAGCCACTGAGAGACACTCCACTTCAGAAACAATGCTGTGGGGGACCTGCTCTGAGGTTCCTGTGAGGAATCTCAGTCACCACCAACAATGACCAACAGGAAAATAAAAAGACAGACTATTCCTCACAGGTTCAAGGGGAAAGGGCAGATATAAGGACACACCATGAAAAACAGTGTGATGGGAAGACTGTTCTGTACTCCTGTAAAGTCTCTTTCATTTGCAGTGAGCACAAAGTTTAACAGTGTTGAGTTGATTAGATTTTTCTTAGTTAAGCAAATTTGAATGTGTAAGAGTATACAAGGATTTACATTGCCTTTATGCTTGTTTTTTAAATTATAATTAATAAAGGAAGCTTTAAAACACAATCCTGTTTTGGAAAATGAGGAAATTGTTGCTTGACATTACAGAGCCTACAATGGACATTAAAGTTGAGTTGCCTCCGTAGGCCTTGAACACTTTATATCCTGATGCCAACTCAGATACCTGGAAACTTTTTGAGCCTGGTTGTTTTGAATAGACAGGAATCACTCCCCCACACACACCATCACTACCACCTCTATTAATATACTCTCCATCCTGCTCTCCTGAAATTTTTCACTTTGTATATAGCTATTGTCCTCAGATGCCCCTCTCCATCTCCAGGAGATCTGGAGTTTCTGGATCCTTCCAGTGGTCCCTGCTGGGTACTTTCAGTCATGTCTCCATGGAGTCACTCTGAGTTTTATGCTCCTCTAAGTGGGGAATCCTCATGGAAACTAAAATGTTCCATAGTGGCAAATCAATTAAAAGGTTAATAATGCAGAATAAAGAATTGAGTGGAGGCAATGGGATATGTCCTTGACTTCCTGTGCATCCAGGGTGATTGTCCAGGCTGGTTCTGGGGCATTCCTAAGGAGCTGAGTTTTTGTGTCTCCATTGCCTCAGGGAGTTTCCTGAGCTGATGGTAAACAGCTTAAGCCCCAGGCACTGGGTATGCAGTGAGACTGAGGGCTGGGTGCCAGGCTCTGGGGGACAGAGAACCCTAGGTGGTGCTCCCATGTCTATAAGTCTCTGTGGAGCTTCTGTTGCCAGCACATGGTATCAGGGTCTCCAGGGCTGGTAGCTGGAACTGAACAGGCACAGTGAGTCAGGCAGTTGCTCTTTTCCCTGGTGCTCAGTGACCCAGGCTGGAGTAAGACGTGAACATATTTGAACAACCCTCAGATTAGCAAGGGACATAAGGGCTAGGCAGGACTTGGGCTTCCAGGGATGTAAAAGTTGCCCCATTGAAGCAGTCTCACACTCCCGTCTGGAAGCACCATGGCCTTCCTCTGTCTCCTCTCCTGCTTCACCCTCCTTGGGGTCACCTTAGGTGAGTGTCACTGCCTGGGGATCTTCCTCAGCCTGGGGGTGGACTTGGGGGGACTCTTGAACCCATAGTGACGCCACATCAATTTACTCTGGCTGACAGAGTGGTGTATTGACTGAGTCCTGGGTTTCAACCCAAAGGCTTTGAGCCTTTCATCACTCCTAGGCTCAGTGCCAACAACTCACCTGACTTTGAAGGGGAGAACAGCCTTCTGTTCTCTGAACCTCTGGGCTGTGTCAGGTGTGGAGCAGAAACATCTTGGGTCAGATAATGGAGCCCAAGAAGCAGATCATTTGTGGCCAGAACGTCAGGACAGGGGTGGTCAGCAGTGACCTCCAAAGCTTCTCATGATTTATTTGTAATGTGACATCCCAATGTGTTTAGTTTCCAAAACAAAAACAAAAGTATATCAGCTTTATCTACAAGGGATTCAGACCATGTTACCTTCTCCAGATCTGCCCCACAGGCTTCTGTGGCCCACTTTTGAGGATCAATAGGTCCCTGCTCCCCCTCCTCTCTGGGGAGGAATCTCTGCAAAGGTGTGCCCCAAGTCGGACCAGGGGAACCTGTAGGTAGCTGGGATAGTGGAAGGGGCTGCCTGTTCCCCTCTTGTTCCATGGCTGAGTTGTGACTCCTGCGAGCTGCTGAGGATCCTGCATCTTGATCCAACACAAGTATCCTGATCACACTGGGGAACCTGTGAATGCTTCTAAACTGGACAGTGTTGTCTCTGTTTTCTGTCACCTTATGTCATTTACTGGCAGGTGCCACAGTCACATCTTATTAAATACCTGAGAAACCTCGAGGTTATGCAATCTGAGCTCCTGAAGTGCACAGGGATCCAGAATTGCATAAGGGAACTCATCACACTACACAGGATGGTGATCAAACAGGGGATGTAGCCATAGGGGTCTCTATTTTTAATCTCCACCTCTGTCCACACTGCCTTGTCAAGCTGTGCTTGTGAGGTGACCAGTGCTTGCTCCGCATTTGTGGGGAACTGAACCTAGGACAGTCAAGGTGCAACGGGTCCCGAGTTGGGGCTCAGGGAAACCTGATTTCTCAGCCTGTGCCTGTTCCCTTGGCAGATGGAGGATGCAGGAGGATGCAGATGGAGGTGCCTGTCTCTCTGCTTCACTGGGGGGTGACAGGTGGCCATCAGTAGAGGGTATATTCCAGGTGGAAGGAATGTGGCTGTGTAGCTGTGCGGGCTAAGGATGTAGCCAGATTCTGCAGACTGACTGACCTCAACCCCCTTCACTGTCTCCCCTGTGACCCACAGGCCACAGGGAACCTGCCAATCTCCCAGAGCTGAGCATCAGACCCAGGATCTTCAATGGACAGGAAGTTCACCCTGGCGCGTGGCCCTGGCACGTGGCCCTGCTGGTGAAGACACTGCACATGAGTCATGTCATACTGGGTATTGGTCCTTCAGGGGGCAGTTAGTGCCCAGAATGTGTGACTTGTGCCCTGTCAATGTTGATCTTTCCATCTTCCTACAGACTCAGTGTGGAAACATCCTCTGTGGGGGTGTCCTGATCAACCACAACTGGGTGCTCAGCGTCGCCCACTGCAATTTCACGTGAGACCCAGCAGGGGTCTTGTGGACAAGGGAGGGATTTGGTCTGTCCTTATACATCCTAACCCACCTGCTTTCTCTAGGATAGCTCACAGAGTTGTGCTTGGGATGGATGATAGACGCTCACGTGGTGACATCCAGGAAATGAGGATTGCCCAGGTGTGCCAGACCTGGCTGAGATGACCTGGGAGGCAGGTGAGGACTTGAGGGTTGAAGGAGGAAAACCCCTTCAGAGGTCGGCAGGAGCACACAGATGGGCTCACTAATCTCCTGATCCCCTCATGTTTATTCCCAAAATAGGGGGTATTGGTCCTTCAAGGGGCAGCTAGATTCACTGGTCGAATTCTTCCTCCTGCTTCTCACCCACAGGTTTTTAGGCACTACATGTTCAGCCACGACACTTTGTTCAGTGACATCGCCCTGCTGAAACTGAGCTCAGAGGCTCATTTCAACAACAAAGTATCCCCTCTTTGCCTGCCCCATGTGGATGAACAGTACTTCCCCCGGTCCTGGTGCAAAATTTCAGGCTGGGGGTACACTGACATTAATGGTGAGTGACCCCAGCAAGGCTCCTGAGGAGGGAGGTGGTCAGTGTTGGGCAGGCAGAAGAGCAGGGAGCACTGTATACCTCCACTTGGGTTTCATGCAAATGTGAGCGAGTCTTGACTGCGACCCTGTCTGTACTACACTGTGCTCAAACCTGCCCTGATGCATGGACATGAGATCGTGATGCCCTTGAGCTTCAGGTTGTATAGACAGAGCTGCATGCAGGAGCTCTGCCCCACTCAGCCCCAACCGCCCATCCTTGCTGCCCCAGATCTGAGTGTTGGGGTTACACCACCATCTGGTCTGTCTGAGTGTCAGGATGCAGAGGGGGCTTATGCCCAGAGTCCAGACTGGTTCCCCCCACACAGGGGTAACTCTGCCAGGCTGTGTGTCTAGCCCCCTCACATCTTCCCAGGCCAGGGTGGCATACCAGGTGTTTTTAAACCAGCAGGGGCAGTAAGCAATAGGGGAGGGAGCTTCTGTCCCTCCAGCATGGGGTCTGCATTCAGAAGACAGTACCTATCACTTGGAGGAAGATTTGGTCTAATTAGCTTTCTCACCTGGACTGGCGAACCCGGGCCAGCCCTGGTTGAGTGGCAGGGCTGTGACATGCAATGTGTTATACCACTGGGTGGCCCCCCTATTATAGAGGCACAAAGACAGCATGTTCTCAGCCTCTGAGATATATGCCTGCAAGTCTGTGGTCCTGGAAATGGTACTGCTAGAGGAA
>PVHY01021758.1:0-23425 GCA_004024945.1 Uropsilus gracilis
CATCTTCCCACCCAACTTCCCCAAGGGTCCTCCTGCTCCCCTACCCTACATTTCAACAAGTCCTTACAAGTGGCAGGACAACTGTAGGCACCCCATCTCAGTTCAAGGGCATGCTGTTGGGGAGAGAGAGGATAGGGCAGAAGAAACATGTTTCTGGGAGTTTGCCTTTGAATCAAGGTTCATCCCTGAGGAGGAATCCATGACTTCAGAGGCAGACACTAGACAGTGCTCTGTGGTGGGGCTCCAAGAGTTTGAGGTCTCTCAGGTGTGGGAATGAGCTAACAGAGGGTGCTGTGTGTTGACTGGGGGTATTCAGCGAACAGGGAATGCAGGTCCAACAATAGCTAATTATGTGGACTGAACAAGTGACCTGATTCTTTTGTGACTCTGTTTTCTCATCTTTAAAATGGACAGACATTGGTCCTGAACCTGATTGAGCGACTATGTGGAGGCTCAGCAGCAGCTGCCTGGGGAGGTGGCCTGTGGCAGCAAGTCAGTCCTGGCTGCTGGATCCCTTTTCAGTGCCCAGCAGAGGCAGATGGCTGATGAGTAAAGGAGCACCAGACTGTGGCAGTGGTTGCCCCTCAGCTTTTCTTTTCAAGTCCTCTGCAGTTTTGAGATCATTCTATTATTGCTTTAATAATAAATGACACCAATAAAAGGAATTGGGATGTTGCATGAATAAAGTGGGCTCCCTTGTGACACAGCTTTTCAGTCAGACCCACTGGCCTCCTACATTTCTTCCTACCCCCTGAGAATCTCTTAGCCTCATCCTGAAACCCCAGAACTGTGAAAGATAATAAGAAAAGATTGCATTGAGCCTAAAGGTTTGGGGGAGCTAATTGCCTCCTATTGTTTAGTGAGGCTGGGGGGTCAGTGTACAAAGCAGAGCACCTTGGCCATCTCCTGTAACTCAGAGCACACATAGTGCCAGCGAAAACCACCATATCACTGTGCTGCTTCTATCATTGAATTGGAAGTTTCTACCAAGACCTGGGGTCTTGAGGTAGGAGTGGCATGTACAGTCTGTCCTAGAGTGTATGCTACAGTATAAGAAGAGAGTATGTGATCCCTAGGGCACATCCGGGGGGAGCCCACTTGCAGAGGTGGGTAGGCTGGTATGAGGGAGGCCTGAGGCCAGGCCTGAGGCAGGCCTGAGGCCAGGACAGGGCCATTCTAGGCCTGGCAGGGACTCAGGAGTGTGTCTGATTCCCAGTTTATAGGAGAGGGGCCAGAGTCACTTCAGGGCTGGGTGCTTACTTGGGGCAGCATGGGGCCAGCATGGGGAGTGGACTGGGCTTGGGCCCAGAAAGCGCCGGTCTCCGGGGTGACGCCACTGTGCAGAGAGAGGCCAGAATGGGCTTTTGTGTGCAGCAGATGAGGGGTGTTCCCAGGCCTGATGGGAAGGGGGGAAGGGAGGGAGCGGATGACTGCAGAAAAAAAGGGGCCATAAAACATGATGAAAATGCTCACCTCATCCCCTCACTAGGCAACAAGTAGCTTTTATCCCAGGCACAGAAGGTCAGAGGGCTGTGTGTGCTGAGTGGGGCCTGGCTCAAGGCTTTGGATCTAAGAGAAGCACCCCATTCAGAGTGGAGAAGCTCAGCCTCAGCTAGTCTAGAAGCTGGAGCTAGTCTAGAAGGAGCAGAGATGCAGGCACATATGTAGGTGAGTACCATTGTCCCATGATGGGCCTCCTCCCTCTCCTGGGAGGGCCAGCAGGACACTAGGTTTAGTGCAAGGAAGAAGAAATCAGAGCCAGATACCAAGTTTCCTGAGCTGTAGCTTCGCCTCCTTCCAAAGGTCTGGCCAACCTGGAAACCCTGTCTCCTGAGTAAGTCTCAGAAATGGGCAAGTCCTGAGAGGAAGGCCATGGACTCTCTGTGACTGAGTTTCTGAGGGACATAGTCCAGGAACAGGTGAGATTCCACGGATAGCTATGCCATATCAGTCAGGGTCCTTAGCTGTGGGGAGTCCAGGTACATGGGTCATGCATACATGGAGGAGGCCAGCTTTCTAACAGGAGGGGCTGTAAATGAACCTGGGAATGAAGGGGGAGGTCTCTGGGAATCTCCAGGGACTCACTCAGTTCAGCCTCACTTTGGTCCCTAGGTCTGTCCCCTTCCAGGGTAGGCCAGAAGTTTATAGTGAGCAGAGCACACTGTTCAAAAAGCAGACCCGTCCAATATGGCCAGACCTGGAGTCCTGCAAACCTACTGCCTCACGATGCCCTCACTGTCCTCACTGCACCCCCCTGCACACTGCACCCCGAACACCCTGCCCTACTCCGCTCCTTGGTCATGTGGGTGTTGGGAAAGACACTCAGTCCCAGTGCCTGGGACTCAGGCCAAGGCTGCTCACAGCAACAGACAGCATGGGGAGAAATCTGCTCATAATTCAGGCCATGCCTGGCTGTTTGCACCACAATTGTGCCCCTGTGTAAGATGCCTGGGCTGTGAGTGTGTGTGTGCACGTTTCCTGCTCTCCACACAAGACAACAGTGCTCCAGGAGAACAGAAAGCCAGAACGGGGGCCCTCAGCTTCATTCAACACAGTGGGGAAGAGGGGCAGGGAAGCGAGGCTGAGAGTCTTGGAGCTATCCTCCCATGTGAAGCAGGAGGCTGAAAGGAGATTTAGATGTTTCTGCAGAAAGCATTTTGTATTTTTGTGAATCAGTTCTCTTATCCAGGGAACAGCCACGATTTTTTTAAAAAGGAAATGAGATTTTTAAAAAATTTATTTATATATAAATTTCACATCTTTGCAATCCCAGGGATTTACCCCCCCCCACCATCCCCTCCCACCCCACCCCCCCTTTCCCTCCTGTCCATTGTTGTGTGCTTCAGTTTGGTGCTCAGCCTGTTTTGTCTTTTCCTCATGGTTTTTATTTACCTTTTTTTCATTATGTCCCATATATTAGTGAAACCATTTGACTTCTGTCTTTCTCTTTTTGACTTGCTTCTGCTAGTATGATTCCTTCTAAGTACATCCATGTTGTCAAAAAGTCGTCTAATTTGTCATTCTTAATTGATGAGTAATATTCCATTGTGTATAAATACCGCATTTTTTTCAACCAGTCATCTGTTTTTGGGCACTTGGGTTGCTTCCATGTCCTTGCAATTATAAATAGTGCTGCCGTAAACATCCGAGCACAGGTGTCCAAAAGGAAATAAGTTTATAGAATTAAGGATGTGTGAGTTTCCAGCAAAGAAATAATCCAAGTTGTCGTGCTAGGGGCTGTTCAAAGTGTCCTGTTTTTGTAAATGTTGGAGGGGTTGCTGAGTGCAGAAAAACAGGATCAAACCAGCTCCGTCAGATGTCAAAGGCCCAGATCCACACAGAGCAGGCACCTCACTAGTCAGATGCCCATTTCAGAGGAGAAAGAAGTCCAGAAGTCATGACTCCCCAGAGTCACCTCCAGAGGGAGAGGGGCACAGTTCACCTCATCCCATGCCTGACTTTCTATTGCATGAAGAGAGGCTAGGGATATGTGTGCAGAACCCCATGAGTTCACGATAGGTAGTTGGGGCAACAACCCAGCACAGGACCTGGCAGAGCGAGCTGGACTGGAGCTGCAGAGATGTGACTTGGCAGGCCCTGGGCCCCTGTCCCTCAGAAAACCCTTTGGGGGCAAAGGTAGGATAGGGGCAGGCTGGGGTCACTGTGCCACTCTAACCCTAAGACTCCAATGATCTTGGAAAGCTTACAACCTCTTTGCATCATGTTTCTCACCTGGGACCTAGTAGAGACAGGTCTACCAAGTAGCTTCAGAAGGTCCCTTGGGAGCCAGAAGCATGAGGGAATGAGCATGAGACAGGATATCCCAGGCTCCTGGGCTCAGTCGTTGCCCCAATATCTTGCCCTGGTGGTACTTCAGCTGGATGGCCATCCTAGGCCACACAGCCAGGAAAAAGCAGAACCAGGGTCACCAAGGCCAGTGTGACCCCTAATGGCTATGCATACACAGTGCCAGAGATAGAGAAGCCTGGGCCTCTGTTAAATACCAGGGCCTCCAGCCTGGGATGGGGGATACCTCAATGCATTTGTCCACAGGTGACAGCAGGGGGCTCCTTCCTGCAGAAGCTTAGACAGACTACAGAAGACTCAAAGCCAGATGGTTAGAAAAGATTTTTCTCTAATCTCTCAGTTGCCAGACCCTGAGGACATAATGACTCAATCAATCTGCCCTTAAGCCTCAGGCAACTTATTGAGAAAGTCCTGGTAAAGTGTAAGAAATGGCCTCAGGCTGCCCCCCATTCCTTTTTACTTCCCCCAACTTTCCCCCACCCCTCACCCCTGCCTTAGCATCTGTGACCTCCAGTGAGCAGTCTCCAGCATTCTGGGGGTACACAAATTTCAGAAGGACCAAGTTATTGCCAAAGTTGTTCTGACCATCCCTCCCTACCCTCTCCCTGTTTCCTTGCTGAACACAAAGAGTAGATCCCTGCCTAGATCTCATCCCCAAACTGCTGCATTCATCCATGCCCTGGAATCCTACCAAGAGGAGGGGCAGCCTTATTCATGGGAGGATGCCACAAAGGCACTGTAGCCCCCTGACTTTCCCAGAAAGGACAGGGACACTTCTTCCAGGCATTGAAGGGTCAGACTGCAACTGAGGCTGGGTAGGAGGGACCAGGTCTCCTGTGAGTGAGTAGAAAGCCTGGAGCATGATTTCCACCAGCCCTGTGCTGTGTGGGCCCTTGCAGATCCCCCTCAGGATCCCATAATAAATCCCACCTGGGGAACATTGCAAGCCCAGCGTGCCTGGACCATAGAGCTGCTCTGAGGGGGACTTGAGGATGTGAAGAAGCTATTGAAGACTTGCTTCCCAGCCTCCCCTGACCTCCAGGTCTGGACCAGCCCAGGCTGGCCGGCTCTGCCATACGCATTCCTAGGCAGGTCCTGACAGCCTCCTAAGCTCCTCAGTGCCTGTAAGCAGGTCTCCTAACCACTCACCTCACTTTCCACGTTTTACACTGGGAATAGCAACGCCCCTCTGAGGCCACCATGCTCCCAAAAAGGGGCCTATGAGGCTGAGCCTGGCAGAGTCCATGGGGACCTGCCGATACCTCCCCTTTGCCTTGCTGTGGCAGGCATGGGGTCTGCAGGAGGCAGAGGCTGGCCCTCCAAGACACTTAGGAGTCTGATCCAGGGCTCAGGAGCCACTGGTGGGGTCACCCTCAGCTGTCCTAAACATTTTGCTACTTGATGGCTACCCCTCTTTGGGGTACAAGGCTGTCCCTAGGGAGCTCCCATTATGAAGCACAGAGTTGGCTATGTCCTGAGCTGAGATACCAGCAAGTCTCATACTGTGGCCCCAGGCAGAGAGAAGACTTTGGTGCCTAGGGAAGGAAGATCTGTGAGACAGGAAAGGGTCTCTACTCCTCTGGGGTAAGGCTCAAGTCCTAGCTTTGGCTCAGGGAGAGGGGTAATCCAGATGGAGTTAGGAGGCCCTGTTTCAGGTTGGGGTGAAGAGATATGGATGTGGGGAGACACCATATGCTGGAGGCTGACCCCTTGCATACAGCTGGACTGCTGAGCCATAGCCATGTTTTACTGGTCACAAGAGGTATTTTCCATGAGATTTGGGAGATGAGAGCAAAGCAGTGCTACACTCTTTACATACTCAGGAGTGGGGTGCAGGGTTTCAAACCCAGTATTCATCCCCCACCACCAGCTCACCTTGTGGGTGTGAACAGCAGCCCTACAGGGCTTCTCTCAGCCCAAGCAGAGAAAACCTTGGGACACTGATCATTTCTTTGGAGGTCTGGGTTCCAGCTGCTCCTGGGAATTCCAGTGGGTTTCTCCTGTTCCTGTTCTCCCCCTGTATACCCTGCTTTTCCTTCCCTGCTGACCTCAGCTCCTAAACCAAGGGGCAAAGAGGAACTGAAGACCCAGTTTTTTCAGCTGTAGAGGATCAAATACTAAAATAGAGCACTAATGTTCCCAATAGTGGTTCTGCTCACGCTGCTTGAGTAATACTCACTTGTTAGAGAATTCATTCTCCTAGTTGCCCCAAAATCCCAATGAACTCCAACTCACTGAGGCGTCTCAGCCCTGCCTCTGAAATACTTGGGTCTTGGCTGCTGTTCTGCTCCCCTGGGGCCACCCTGCCAGGGCTTGTGAGCCTTGCAGGTGTGTCTATGAACCACCTCCTCAAGCATCCAGCCCAGGACCTTCAGTGGTCTCCTGTGGTGATCTGACCTGTGGCCCTTTGGAAACAATGATGCTCGGTTTCAGAAGTTCAGAGGGCTCCCCACCCTGAGAAGGAGACACACACCTGTGATGTGGCTCTCAAGGCAGGGTCCCCAGCTACGGAAAACACCTTGGTGTTTCAGATTGAGGTTTGGGACCTCACACTTACCCTACTGAACTTCGCCTTGTGGGTAAAATCTCATGTTCCAGACCATTTCAGCACAGAGATAGCCATGCCGAAAATCCACGGAGAACTTGATAATCATTCTGGGATGTGATTAGGAACCAACTTCCGGTGCAAAATGAAGCTGAATAAAAAGTCAGCTCTTACTAGCAGCTCTCACTCTATCTTCCTCCTTGACACAGCTGTGAGCTACTTGCGAGTCAGACACTTCACTTCTCTCCACTCTTTACATCATCTCATCTCACCCCACCTCACTTCATTCCACTTCATTTTATTCCAGGTGCTATTAACTCTTTGGTCTAGAACTAGGCTCCCTAGTCCCCAGTCCGAGGCCTGATGCGTATCTGCTATGTGACCACCAGCAAGTTGTGAAGCCTCTCTCAGCTTCATTATTTTCTTATCATGAGATGTAAACCATGGCAAATCCTCCTTTGTATTTGAAAATAAAAACAGACAACAGATTTAAAGGATAAGTTCCGTATGTGTCAGTTAAGATAAGTTCCGTATGTGTCATTATTTCATTTCATCTGATTCAGTGACCATTTCCTAAGTCCCCAGCAGTGCCAAGCACGATGTCCCAAGAAAGGATCCCTCAAGTTGCTCCCAAAGTGATCACTAGGGGACCTCCAGGTAGAAGGTCATGTGAGGAGCTGCTTTCCCCATCTTCTGTCTCTTGCACACAATTTCCATGTCTGACATGGAACACAGGAGCACAATGGCACCTCAGCTTCTGGAAAACTCAAGCTGAAGCACTGGGCTGAAAGCACTTTGTTTCACAGCTCTTGGGGAAAATTTGTCATGGTGAGCAGTGGCCATGGGCCAGATTCCTTTTCCTGCTACTGAAAACTGGCATCCAGTTGGAATGTTTTCTTCGTGTCCGGCACAGTCTGTTCACCCCACAGGCCTCCTGTAGCACCTAGTCTTTCCCGCACTTGTGCATTTTGGTGATAGTGCAGAGCTGTCCTTGGCTGAGCAAAGCAGGGAGGCCAGTAATGACTTTACTCCCCAAGTCCATCTGTGTTGAGAGCCGGACACAGGGTACAAGAAAGGACAATGAGAGAGATTGCTTAGCTATAGCAGCTAAGGGTCATCTGGAAGCATGGACCAGGCAACAAATTTATTCATAAAGGAAGGGAGTATTCATAAAGTACAAAGCACAATTCACAAGGAATTTCACAGGAAGGCAAATGGCAAGGGTGCAATAAAATTGGTTAACATATTGGTTCCTGTGAAATAATTGAGAGTGGGGGATCACTCACAAATTGGCTGCTATCTCCTGAGGAATGTTTTCTAAGGTAAACATTGGAGGAATGGCGATGCTATCACTCTCCAGAGTTAGTCATGCCTGTCCTGTCTCCAGTTTTCTGGAGGCAGATGAGATAGTGAAAGGAAGTTTTCCTCATTTCACATCATGAGCCCGTCTGGTCTGTAATCGTGGCCAACATATCTGGGATTAGGCTTTTTGAACATTTCAACCAAGGACTGAGAACCCGAGCCAGAGCAGCCTACATAGTGTTTCGGTAGCCCCCAATATCAGCCTTAGTGGCAGGTGCACATTCTCAGCCTCTCTGCCCTTACCTACTGGTTACTGCAGACCACAACCAGTTTTGGGACAGGTATTTCTGCCAGGAACAGGCTTTAGAAAGTGCCAAAGTCACCTCAGGGGTCCCCAGACCCTAGAACTAGCTCTGGTTTGAGTCTGCCTTGAGTCTGCCTCTCACATTTCCCTGTACCACATGTTCAGGGTTGGCAAGGCTCAAGGATGATGGCTAGAAGGAGATGGAACCATGGGTCTCCTTTTGCCCTAGATCCTGCTTGACCCTGGTGCTTCTGTGACCTTGTAGGCAGAGATTCAGACATCTTGCCAAGGGCTCTTCCAATCACTTCAGCTGGTAGGGCATGCTTATTGTTTCATGGACCTGCCCAGTACTCAGGGGCCTAATGCATGCTCATACTTTTATTTCCCTGAGCCTGAGACCAAGTGCTATGGAATCTTCTAGTCTGTCCTAGCAAGGGCTCCAGGGAAAGAGCAGAGACACTATTGCTGGGGGTCTGGCAAAGTCTTCAGAGCATTGCCAAGGCAGTAGCAACCCCAGGTGTCCACATGAAGAGGCAGCAGGACTCAGCTAGGAACAGGTCGCAGAAATGAGCCAGCCTGTTACCCTCCTCTAGGTATTCTGGAGCAGAGCTCTAGGGCTCTGGGTGCTACTCTGTACAGGGATTGGCTTGTCCAATTTTAATGGTGAGCCTTTTGCACACTATACAAAGGTGAGGCATGAGGGAAGACTACAGACTTTTGTGTCCTCCCCAATCTTACAACCAACCTTTCTTCACCCTTGGGTGAGGTTTAGATATGTTTCTTATAAGAAGCATGTAGAGGTTTTTGTCTTTCAAAAAATCTATTCTGACAGTTTATGTCTTTTTTTAAATGGGGGCATTTAATCCATTTACATTTAATGCAGTGTTTGTAATAGATTCTTCTGTTATATACTTTTAAAGTATTAGTTGTTATCCTATAAATTATGACATGCATTTTTGAATTATCAAAATGTAATGCTAACTGATCACTTTATTCTCCTCCCCAATGATACAAGTATTTTAGAACATTTAACTCCATTCACTCCCTTGCCAACAATATGCTATTGTCATCAAGTATGTTAATTCTTCATATGTTTTAAATGTCACAGACAGTATTGTTATTGTTTTATACAGTCCACATTCACTTAGATGTATGCACACATGCCATTCTCCCTGTCCTTCATTCTCTTTTACATCTCAGACTTTCCAGCTGGGATCTTTTCCTTTCTGCCAAAAAAAATACTTTCTGTGTGTGTCTGTTGGTGGAGAATTTTCTAGCTTTGTTTATCTGACAATGTCTTTATTTTACTTTCATTTTCTAGGACTATTTCCACTGGCAAGGACTTGTAGTCTGACTTTGGCAGTCCACTGTAGGAATCGCTGCACTGATCCCAGTGTTGTGCTGTCCGAAGTCTCACTGCAACTATAGAAGGTAATCAGCCTTTCCTCTGCTCTGCTTTCTTTTGTCATTCTTTCTTGGATTCCTGGGGTCTCACAATGGCGTTTCTACCTCTAAGTCTCTCTTTATCCTGCTTTGTTTTCAATAAGCATCTGACTCAGGATTCAAATTATTCATGAATTTTGTAACATTCTCAATCTTTATCTCTGGCAGTAATGTTTCTGCCCCACCCCACCCCCACTTTCCTTTGGGCTGCTCCAGTTAGATGCCTGACTTTCTCATTGTATCATCTTCTACAATTTTCATTTTCTTTCTTCATTCTACACTTGTTTGAAAACTTTTTTCTTGTTTTCAGCTCTATCTTAGATCTTCCTGTCACAGTAATTTGATTTTCAGCATGTCATTTCTTTCTCAAGACAGCTTTTTCCTTTTTTGTTACTATAAATGTAGGGAGTTAAATAAATCCTACATTTCAGGGTACACAGTTTGTCTTCAGTCTGGAAAGAACTTTCTCTAATTTTATTTATTTTAATTTTTTAATCTTACATTTTAACATTATTTCTTCCCTTTTCCTGGAAACTTACTCTCCTCTCAGCTCATAGGAAACCCATCTCGTGTATATATATTTAAAATACCTTCTCTTGGGAAAAGCAATGATGTAATATAATTATATACATATATATATACATACACATAAGTATAAATATGTAAACAGCAAAAAAAGCAAGTTAAAAAAGTAAAATGCCTTGTCTTTATAATAATACTGGAGATATATTTTTAAAGTCTTTAATCTATAAAATTATTTAATGAAGTATTTATAGTTGAAGTAATATAAACCTAGTGTTTACCTTAAATACTCTAGCAGGAGGTGGAAAATGCTCCTATTGACAATTGATTAGATTAGGTGATGATTATATGAGAGATCATTATAGTACTCTCACTATTTTTGTGTCTGTTTGAAAATTTATACAATAAGATTTTTTGAAGTATATTCACAGTGAAATAAAGTTTGAGAATCTTTATTTCAGATACATAATAAAGGTCTGTAGATTTGAAAAACCAAATTTGGTGAAAAAGTGATTCAGTGCACTAATGGATTGATTAGTTTAGTCATGTTCCTTAATTTCAATATTCCAAATTTGTGTTTTTAATATATTGTTTATTCTATATTATTTATCCCGTATATTTGGTTTCTATGTTTTTTTTCCAACTTCCAAATGGAAGAAACATTCATTTTTAGATATTCTTTAATCTGTATATTTTTATTCCCTGGATTTAGAACTGCATTTATTCCACAATATTTGTATGTTTATCCCACTTGATTTCCTGCATCCTCCATACAGAGGTACTTCAGGGCAGGTGAAGGCAAGACCAACTTTGTTTTTATTCACAGAGGAGGTGAGAACATGAGAGCGCCTAAGGGATGAACAACCTGGCAAGCTGGGCAAGCAAGGGCAGGCACACTGGTGTCAGGTACACCTGCGTGTCCAGTTCGCAGAGTAGAGTGAGACAGGATGGGTAGCATGAGATGCTGCAGAGGATTTGAAGGCATGATATGGCCTTTGGTCTTTATCTGAATGAGACAGAGACCCTGGAAGGTTTGAAATTGAGCAGTGACATGATCTACACACATGCATCATTGTATATACATCTTATTGTCATGCATGTATATACTGTTGAATTTATTGAGTGTCACTGAGATAAAATTTATATCCATACAGTTTGCTTTTTAAAAGTATACAATTAAAAGGTAATCACAAAAAATCAAGTGTATACAATTTAGTGTTTTTAATATAATCACAGAGTCATGCACCCATCACCACAGTCAGATTTCCAACCCTTCCCAAAGAACCCCAGTAAACTTCTTTGCCCTGGTTCCTGCCATAACTGCTCTTGGTGTCTCTATTGACTGTCCAGATCCACCGGACATTCATATAGTGGAGTCCTGTGATATGTGCATTTTGTGACTGGCTTCTTCTACTCAGCATACTGTTTCCAAAATTAATCCATGTTTTAGCATGGTCAAAACTTTGTTTCTTCTTTGTTTCTTCTGCTGAGTAATATACCAGTGTTGGATGTACTACATTTTCTTTATCATCCTTCAGCTGAGTTGCTTCATTTGATATTTTGATTAAGTTTGATTAAGGTAACTTGCACACATTTATTTGTGTATAAGATTTTGTATGGACTTGTTTTCATTTTTCCTGGGTGTATCTTAGAAGTAGAATTGCTGGCGATCTGCTAAGTCTGAGCTTAACGTTTCATGGGGCCGCCCAACGCCTTTTTCAGGCATCCTCCAGAAGGTAGTGGTTATGAACAGAGTTTGTGGTGGGTACCATGGCCAACAGGGCTGCCAGCACCTAGGAGTAAGGTCTAGGGACAAGTTTAAGTCCAACAAATGGTTGTTAGAACAATTTTCTGGGGGAACAGGACACAACAGAGCCAAGAGACACTAGTTCTGGAATTTTTAAGAAAACTTCCAGTTTGGGGTTCAGATTCTAAGCTAGTATCTTCATCCTCTTTCTTTGTTCCCATGTACTTCCGCTGAGGACACACTCTCTCTGGCTGGCACAGAGAAGAAAGGTGGTGTGTGGGTGTTGGAGGTGTGGGGAGGTAGTAATGGGGCACATGGACCTTGAATTCCAGTATTTCCTAAGTGGGATTCTCCTGTCCAGGGGAAGCACAGATGCAACTGCAGTATCAGCATGGAACCGGACAGTATGTGGTGGGCAAAGTCTGTACTTGGTGCTGCCCACTGCTCTGCCTTCTGTTCCCTTCTGTTTTTCTCCCTTTCCCCAGATCTCAGCCGAGCCGGGTATGTGGTGGTGGCATTCTGCTCACAGGTTGGGGCTTCTACAAACAAGGGTTTGCCTATCACATTAAGGGTCCATCAAATTCTTACTTTTTTTGTGTGTGTGACAGTTTGACAGTAGTCATCTGTGTATGTGTGTGTGTGTGCATGCGCATGTGTTCGTGTGTGTGTGAATGCATTGATGGGCAGATGAGTGCATCCTCACTATATGCACAAAGGTAGGTGCTAAAATGCATGCTCTTAGCCAGTGCGCCTATGTGTGCATGGATTCTTTGGATGTGCAAGTAAGCCTTCCAGACTTGGAGAGGAGGTAGGTTTTGTTTGATGACCAAGGAAGCCAGCAGCTGAGTCCCAGCATCAGGACTTCCAAAACCCAGAAAGGCCCTCCTAAGTGTCAGCCCTCTGGGGTGTGGACAGGTCTCTACCACTGCAGTCAGCTCTAGTGTCTCCTTGGCCAGGAGCCTGTGGGAGTGCTTGGGTGTAGCCAAAGCCTGGCTTCATGCCTGTTTTGCAGCTCATTCCCCAGATCCTGACTAGACCTGTCCTCTCCAGAGGTCAGATCTTTGTTTTCTTCTACCCACTTTTACAATTCAAACACTGTGCTGAGTGTATCTTTTGGGATTCACTGTGAAACATCTGAGGAGAAGAGGCTCGTGCATGAGAACTATGGCCCCAAAGACTCTCTGCACTGCCATCACCTCACTGGTGCCTTGGATTCTACCACAAGTTGTTTATATATTAGCCTTGAAGGATTTGAGGTCTTCCACAAATTAGAATGAAACCATCTGGAGCAGAGATCTGGGCTGAGATCCTGTAAGTCAAATTCATCTTGGGCAAGTCACTTAAATTGCCTTAATCTCTAAATTGAGGTAATAACAGATACCGTCTTACCCACTTTATTATTGTATTGATTGAGGAAATTAATTATAAGGAAAATAGGTCAAGAATCTAACTGGGTATTTAACACAAGTAGTACTGACTGAGTAGGTGTTCCCTTCTCACTGAGAAAGGTGGCAGCAGGCTTTGCTGGGAATCAGCTGAAGATGATTGGACATAGTAGGCAAGGTAAGAGCCATGGCAAAGGGGAGGGCACAAAGTTCTCTGTTTTGATATACTCAAGGAAGCCTATTCTCCTCCAAGCAGACTCTGAAGAACAAAGGGGAAAATTTAGGAGATATCAATTTTTGTTATTACTTCATTTATTTATTTATTCATTCTCCTAGCTAACTGAACACCTGCTGTGTGCCGATCACTGCTAGTAGGTCTCCTGGGGTCACAGTGAGCTGTGGTTACATCCAATACACAAAAATATACAACTCCTGAAGCATTTGCAAATAGTGTCTATTTTAATGAAGTTTTTATGAAGAAATAGAAGCTTCAATTATACCATGCATTAAGAGCATAATTTGCAAACATTTTTATAAAAAAGACATTGAATTTTTAAGACATCTTTTGCATTATTTTGGAAGTGACTTCTTCATATTCAGATAAATTCAGAATCTACCATTACAGAAGTGTAGAAGTTGCACTTTTACTATTCCCCCAGTAGTGGCAAAATTGAAGATCTTTGTGCTTTCCAATGTCAAGGCAAGCCTATTTTGTCTTCTATTTCCATTAGAAAGAGAATGCACAGTCAGAAAGTGTTTGGAGCCACCTTCACTTGGGGCCACTTCCTGCTGTGCTTCACCTCCTGTGGTAAAGAGGCCAGGCAGCTGTCCTGAGGTCTGCAGGTAAGCCCTGAAGACTGCACCTTGAAAGCTATAGTCAATATGGAGAATGTTTCACTTTCAAATAAAAAGAAGGAAAAGATCCAAAAGGTATTTTGGTGGGTGCTTTCTTATTCCATGCACTGAGTCAGTTAACTTACAGTAAAACATAAACATTGCACCTTCATTGGAAGGTAACACCTACAAGTATATGGCACCTACAATTTAACTATACTTAAAATTCGATGAAATATCTCCATATTAATAGCTTAATCCAAAATTATATCTGCTTCAAGATATGAGAAACAAACTTGTTGCCAAATGAACTTGAGTATTTTTTCAGTCACAAGTTTTTACAGAATTTCATATTTGGAGATAAACCCATAGTACCAAAATAATAGTGACATTGCTTATGAGTATGCTATCATATATGTTTATTTTTGAAACTGTAGATTTTATTCTTGGAGGGTTGGCTTTGTTGGCACTTGTCAGTTTTCTTATCTTTTGAGATGTGTTCATAGCAATTTGCATTTACATTGTCTAATGTTTGAGATAGTTTCAAAAGTTGCCACCTAAGATTGGAGAACAATATATCCCAATGTGCATGCTGCTGCATGCTTTTAGTTTTAGAATAATTTGATTTTTTAATCATTTTTACTGTGGATATATATTTTGCATTGTCTCCAGCACAATACTCGTGAATAGTCCCTAATTTTCCTTTTTGTTCATTCCTTCCCTGTTTTGCCCCTCTGCACTCCTCCTCCTTTGTACTGTGCTTCAGTTCTGTGGTCAGTTGTTAGTTTCCACTTTCCTTGTCCTTTTGTTCGATATCTCTATATTCCAGATAAAAGTGAGACCACCGATAATTACTTTTTTTCCTTCTGACTAATTTCAGCTAGCATTATCCCTTCCAGCCTTATCTATGTTGCTCCAAATGGCATGAGTTTATTTTTTATTTTATTTTTTTTTTGATTACACAACGTTCCATTGTGTAAATATACCACAACTTTTTGATTCACTTGTCTGCTTTGGGGCACTTGGGTTGTTTCCATATCCTGAGTATTGTTAGTAGTGCTGCAGTGGACATAGGCATGCAGGTTTCCTTCCAAATTAGTGTTTTTATGTCCTTTGGGTAGATTCCCAAGAGTGGAATCGTTGGATCAGATGGTAGATTCACGTTTAGTGTTCTAGAATAATTTGAATTAAAGAAATATTTCTACTCAGTTGGCATCTTTCATACTGAATGTGAATTCCTTTATAGAAACCACGAAAGACAACAAAATCATATTGTGCTCTGTGGTAATAAATCTTCTTTTATTACAAATGGGGGAAATGCTCCTTAAAATAAACTGTCTTGTTAATTTTATTTTAGCATGTCTTTACCCCAGCATAGTAGCTTTCATAATTTCTGCTTTTAAAAATTACTTCTAGACAATGATAGTATTCTTGGACTCTGAGTCAATCATACTGAATAATACAGAAGGCAGTGTGCCATGCATGCTTACTATCTGAAGGCACTGTGTGGGGCTTGCCCTCTGGTCTCTGGAATAATTTTTGAAATTTAATTAGATTTGCTTTTAAATTTTCAGCATGGCATAAATGAGGAAATGTGTGGCAATACACATTGTTTTTGCCTAAAAATAATGAAACACAGAGATGACATGCAAAGTCTGTCTGTGGTGCTGCATGCCCAAGCACTGTACTGTAGTGTACCTGGGAGAAGAGGAAGGCAATGCAATAGCAGGAGCAGAGAGCAGGCTGTAGTCTCAGTCAGCAGTGCCCCCATTTGGCAAGTATGTACCACACAGTCTCCCCAGAACACTGATGATAGGTAGGCATAACCACCAATTTCACAGCAGACACTGAGGATCAAAAAAATACCCCATAACACTCTTGACAATAAAAATGAAATTGCTATATCAGGGTCAACTGAAAATAATATGAACAAACCATGTCTTACTAACATACACAGGGATGTCCTTTAAACGTGCAAAATTTCTCCTGCATCAATTTGTCTATATCCCATAGAGGAAAGATCTGTGGATGATACTGTATTATTTCTACCATTTTGAGGCTGTCAAGAATACTTATTTTGAATGAAAAGATGTGTAGTTTGCCCTGCAGTTCATATTAATATTTCATTTGCGTTACATTCTTTTTCTAACTGTTCTCATAAGATTAACATACAGCAGAAAATATAATTTCTGCCTCTATGTTCCCAGTATGAGAAGACTATCAAAGAAGCACTTAAGATAACCATTCTAGTGAAAGGGGTTCTTGGCAAAAACAAAGGAATTAATGATGTTTATAGGAAAGCTAGCTCTAAACAACTTCTGTTCTTGTAGTTGGTTCTTGCTCTTTCTTCCCACTGTCTTGTCTAATGAGTCCCACTCACTGAACTGCCCTTTCATCCCCACCCTCAAGATAGTCTGCTTGTCCCTGCCACCTTTTTCACTCACAGCCCTGCCTGCAGGCATCCCCAGCCTTCCCCCCAGGCTAGAGGTTCTCTGCTTTCCAGTCTTTCTTCATGGGCTAGGTTTCAAGATCACCATAGATAGAGCTTCTGTTTCTATAAACTTCTTGATGTTGTCCCTTTGTCCTTTGATGTGGAAGTGCTGTTCAGCTGGTTTTCACCTCTCTTTCAGAGGGAATTGCTCCATAGGCATAGATTTGTTGTGTCTGTGGGAAGAGGTGAATTTGGGCTTTTCTGATACTGCCATCTGGAGCTGTTCTAAGTATTGCTTTCTATAAACTCCACTTCTAGTACCTGACACAGTCCCCCAGTTCCTCTCTCTCTCTCCAGCCCTCTTTCTACTGCCTCTTCCAGGGGTTCCATTTCCCGGGTCTCATGTTTTATTGATATATGAGTAGCACACTGCACAATTCACTTTTCTAAAGTGTATAATTCAATGATTCATATTATAGTCACAGCATTGTATAGCCAGCATCATCTAATTTTAGAATTTCTATCACCCCCTTCCAAGTTCCCCCCCAGCCCTCTTAGCAGTCACATCAAATCCCCTCCCCTGAAGCACTAAGAAATCACCAGTCCCACTTTCTGTGTCTGTGGATGTCAGTATTCTGCACATTTTATATAAAAAATGAATTCATTTAATAACTTAATATGTAGTCTTTTAAACATTGTGTTTAAAACATAAAATTACTGCCTGAGCCATTTTTAAGAGTACAGTTCATTAGTATTAACTATGTTCACACTGTTGTGAAATAGGTTTCTAGGAAATTTTCATCTTGTAAAACCGAAATTCTATGCCCACTGAATAGCAACTTCCCATCACCTTCTCCCCTCAGCATCTGCTCATCTCCATGTTGCCCTCTGTGGGTTAACTATGCCAGGTGCCTCACAGAAGAGGAATCCTACAGCATTTGTCTTTGTAATTGGTTTATTACACCTAACTTGCTGTTCACAAATTTCATCCATGTTGTGGTGTGACAGGATTTTCTTCCTTTCTAAGTTTGAATAATATTCCATTATACATGTATTTTCTTTTTTTGTACCTTAAATATTTTATTTGAATTTATAAAAATAACAACCAAAATTTTATTCTTGTAACATAATTCCTGAGTAGATTAAAATATTATTTTGCATAGTATTTTAATAACTATACCAAATTATGAATGTACACATTCTGTAATATCACATGGATTAAAAGTATATAATGAACTAACAGAGGCATAGTTTACCAACATTGGTTTCAAAATATAAATAGATTGGTTCATAAACATTGTTATGTAAAAATTGACTTGCTTCTTTTCTTTTATTAAAATTTAAGTGTTTTTTGTTTTCCAATAAGGGTTTTTTGTTTGTTTTGACTGTTAATGCTTTTATTTGCACATTGGGGAACACAAACTCAAGTATCAACCCAAGAATGCCCCACTGGGGTCTTTATTCCAAGGGGTTTTTTTTTTTTCCATTTTATTGTTGTTTTTATCCCACCACCACCCCCATACATCCCTTTGTTCCCTCCCCAATTCCCTCTTTTTTTTTTTTAATATTATTTATTTTGTTCTTTAGATCACAGCCTCTGTAAGTGGCTTTTGGGATGCCTCCCCCTCCTTCTCCCTCTGGTGTCCCTTCCATTCTCTCAAACCCCACTCTTTGCTGTTTACTAGTTGTGCTAAGTTCATTAGTCTCTTTCTTTCCTATGGCATGTCCTTTCACTAGGTGAGGGACTGTGTTGTTGGAACCAGGTGAACCTTGCTGGTAGGTTTTCAGTCTTCAGTTTGTGTTGAACAGCCAGTCTGTATTTGTGATCTGTCCATGTTTTCTTGCTGAATGCTGTCTTCTCCAATCCCATCTCCGCTGCTTTGCTGCTTTAACTTATGGCTCTGGTGTCAGATTTAGGGGGTCTTGCCCCCAGGCAGTGTCGGTGAAAAAGTTTCTCTATCAATACAGGGGATGTGTGAATGGCCTTTTAGGATCATTTCCTCTGCCTCAGTCTGCAGTTTTGATGTGGGGCCGATTACCCCATCTTTGGTCTTCCTCTCCTCTCCCGTAGTGTGGGGAGAGGGTGTTGCTCTCCTAGAAGGCATCTCCAAAATGAGGTCCCGGGTCTTCCGGGTGCGCATTGTGACATCGTGTCTCCACAGTGGTTCCTCTTGTCTCTTGTCTCGCATGCACAGGTTCTCTCAGTTGTCCATCTGCTGTGTCCAGCTCAGGCTTGTGGGCTGGATTTTTGCATGATCCCTCACCCATTCTATGATGGGGTTTGTGTTGCGCAAATTCTTGTTCCTCCTGAAGTTAAGATGGAGTGAGAGCGAAATGAAAGGGGCTCCTTCCCTCCCCCCCTCCCCATTTGTCCGAGCTCAGGTACCTCCCTGCATCGGGCGGGGCCCAGATGACTGAGCCTGCCCCCTTCCATGCTCCCCTTGGGCTAGGAGCAGGGGGCAACATGGCTCCGCTGATTCAGGCTGCAAATGGCTGTCCTGTGCAGCAGCCACCCAATTGTGGGTAGGGCCTCCGAACCCCCCACCCTTTCCCCCCTTCTAAGGCTCAGCCAGCTTAGGGGGCTTACCCAGGAAACTTCACCCCCTTTGTTCCCCGCTGGCAAGGGAGCTCAGATAGCTAGGGACCCTGGTGTGCAGGCAGCCCTCAGGTGTCTCCAATAAGTTTTATTTTATTTTTATTGAATTATTACTACTTTATACCCTTGCTGGTGTTTTGACGGTATAGGACTTTCCCCCAGGTGTGGTCCATGTCCTCTTACCACTAGCACCCACAGTCCTCCCTCACAGTCCACTGTGTTCTCCCCTATCTCTCTACTTTCACCCCCTTGTTTTCTTTATCCATGTATTTTTTGAAGTAATTTTTTTCTTCCAATTCTTGGTTATTATTATTAATACAGCAATGAGCATTGGTGTGCAAATATCAGAAATATTTGAAATCCGGCTTACAATTCTTATGGCTGTACCACAGGAAATGGGATTGCTGAATTATATAATAATCCTATTTTTAATTTCCTGAGGAAACTCTGGACTGTTTTCCACAATGGCTGCACCATAGTGCATTCCTATCAATGGTGAGTTTGATTTGCATTTCCTTGATGATGAGTGACATTTTATCAAACCTCTTAGCCATGTGTCTTACTTCTTTGGGAAAATGTTTATTCAGTTCCTGTGTTCATTTTTAAGTCTGAGGGCACTTTGCTACTAAGTTGGAAGGCAGCTATGCTCTCCACTATACCACCAATGCCACGCTGCTACTAAGTTGGATGAGTTCCGTATAAATTTTGGATATTTACTCCTTAAGGCTCTACAAATATTTTCTCCCATTCTGGAGAGAAATTCCCTCTTTTGATTGCTTCCTCTTGGGTGTAGAAAATTTAAAATATGCTGTAGTTCTGTTCTTTACTTTTCCTTTCATTGACTGTGCTTTTGGTATTATGTTATTAAGAAAACATAGCCAAATCTAATGTTATAAAAGTTTACCCCTGTATTTTCTTCCATGATTGTTAACGCTTTGGGCCTTACATTTAGCTATGTAGTCTAAGTTAATTTTTGCATATGTAGTAAGGAAAAAGTCCAACTTCATTCTTTTGCTTGTAGATAGATATTCACTTGTCACAGAACCATTTGCAAAGAGCCACCCCAGTGAGTGCTCCTGGCACCCTTGCCAAAGATCATATATGTGAAAATTTACTTCTGGGCACTCTATTCTGTTTCACTGATCTGTTTGTCTGTCTTTATTCCAGTATAACATTGTTTTGATTATTGTAGCTGTAGAATTTAGTTTGAAATCAAGAATTGTGAGGGCTTCACTTTGTTCTCTTTTTGAAAATTGTTTTGAGTGTTATAGATCTCTGAGATTGCAGAAAATTTTAGGATCTTTTTTAAAAAATTCTGCAAAAATTGCCTTTGGAATTTTAAGAGGGTTACATCATTGTGTCTATATACTTTGGGTAGTATGGAAAATTTAAAAATATGTAATCTTCTAGTTCATGAGCATGCAATATTTTTCTATTCATTCATGTCTTTAATTTCTTTGGCAATGTTTTGTAGTTTTCACTATTAATTTATGAAGTTAATTTTCTTTGATACTATTGTAAACACATTTTTTAAATATTTTCTTTATGACTTATTAGCTTGTTAATTGTTACAGTGTAGAAATACAACTTTGTTGCACTTTCTCCATAAGTTTTAGCAGTTTTTTTTTAACTTCAGAACTTCTATATAAAAATCATATCATCTATGAACAAAGATAATTTCACTTCTTTCCTGGATGACTTATTTACATTTATATATATATTTATTTTTATTTGAGGTTATATTGGTTTATAATGCTATTCATGATTCAGAGATTCCCACATCAGACCCACAGCCATGGTGCTGAAAATCCTTCACCTTCATCCATTGTGCGCCTACCTAGTTTTGCTCTTTGCCCCTCTCCCACTCTCTGGCAGCCTTAGGTCTACAGTCATATTTATAAGGTTTTTTTATTGCTGAGTTTTGTCCTACTTTTCTGTTTTGTTTCTCTGTATTCACATCGAGGTGAGAGTGGCCTAAAAGGACAGGACTTGGAATACTATACTTTTATTGGTGAGAGTGGGCATCCTTGCTTTGCTTTTGCTCTTAGAGGAAATGTTTTAAGTTTTCCACCATTACGTATTATGTTAATGGTGAACTTTTCATATATGGCCTTTATTTATTGAGATAATTTCTTCCTGTTCTTAGTTTGTTGATTCTCTCTCATGCTTGCTCTTGTACTCTTTTGCTCTCTCTCTCACTCTCAATAGTATTGAAATTTGCCAAATGTTTTTTCTGCAGATGTTGACATGATCATATGCTTTTTATCCTTCATTATGCTAATACAGCATGTCACATGGATTGATTTTTATATGTCCAACTATCCTTAAACCCAGGAGTAAATTAAATTGGTCATAGTGTATAATCCTTTCAGTGTGTTGTTGAACTCAGTTTGCCAGTATTTTGTTGAGGACTTTTTTACGTCTATGCTCATCAAGGAACTTGGTCTATAACTTTCTTTTCTTATAGTATCCCTGTCTGACTTTTGTATAAAGGAATGCTGTTCTCAAAGAGCGAATTTGGAAATATTCTTGCCTCTTCAATTTTTTATTTGAAAACTTTGAGAAGGACTGGTATTACTTTTTCTTTAAAATTTGGTTGAATTCTCTAGTGAAACCACCTAATCTTGGGTTTTTCTTTGTTGGGAGATGTTAAATAACCATTCAATCTCATTACTAGTTATTGGTCTAGTGCAGGTGAAGTGGTAGGGACAGGAACTGGATGACAGGGAGAAACCCCAGCTTTTGCTTACCACATGCCAGTAATACTTCTCTTGGCTGCCATTGCCATCTTTTGTGATAACACTGCTGGCTGTGGGGCAAGGAATAAGTCAGGAGGGATGATCTGTGTTCTTCTTTGAGGAAGAACATGCCCCTCAGCACCTTTCCTAAGTTTTACTTAAAACTTTCTAGCTGATTTCATCCTTCTCAATTCTCAGCGTTGCTCTACTTCCAGAGACACTTCATCAGCCTCATCTTTCAGGTAGGATACTTTAAGGATGACTTACACCTCGGAGCTTTGTGTCAGATGGCTTTGGAAAAATTCACACATCTTTGCCTCCGCATGTTCCTGACATACAACTTCTCCTCTGCCCATATTGTCACCCTACAGCACGTCTCCCCTGTTCTTCCCACTCCTCCAAGGAGGGATAACACTACATCTGCTTTTGACCTGGGTGCTTCCCACCTCTCTCAGGGATGCTGTGTGCTGGTTCACTTGTTGCACAGATGGCTTGAGTGCAGAAGCATACTAGGCACAGAAAGTACTGACAAAGTATTGGGAACTAACTTACTTCTACTGAGAACTGCCCTTCAGTGTGGTAGTGGGGCATGCCTAGAGATTGGCACTAGGGCTGCTGATGTGTGACCAAGGTTATGTGTTTAACACTATTGAACCACTGAAAGGCACTATTTAAAGATGTGGAGCCAAGCATGGTGGCACATGCCTGTAAGCGGCAGCCTAGGAAGCCTCTGTGAGGACCAGTGATCATGGTTTGTGTCCCACTCAGGGCAATGTAGCAAGACCTAGTTCCAAAAAAATAGCTGGTGTGGTGGCACGTGCCTGTAATCCCAGTTACCTGGGAAGCTGAGGCTGGGGATTGCTTGAATCTGTGGTACCCCAGGCAATGTGAGCCTATGATTCCACGGGCAAAAATAGTGAGACCTAGTCTCAAAAAAAAAAAAAGATATGGAAATGGGATACAAATGTGCTTTTGAAGACGTAACAATTATCAACATATACTCACCAAATGAGGGAGCACCAAGATTTATAAGACAGCTTCTAAGAGAGCTGAAAACAAATATAGATGAAAACACATATATAGTAGAAGACTTAAACACCCCACTCTCAACAAAGGACAGATCAAAAAAACAAAAACTACACAAGGACACAAAAGCTTTAAAATAAGACCTAGACAAAATGGGCCTAATAGATATCTACAGGATGCTACACCCACAAGGAACAGAATGCACCTTCTTCTCAAATGCACATGGATCATTTTCTAAAATTGACCACATACTAGGTCACAAGGCAAACATGAATAAATACACAAAGATTAAAATAATACCAACTTTTTTTTCAGACCATAAGGGCATCAAACTAGAAATCAACAATGAAAAGGAAACAAGAAGAGCACTTAACACTTGGCGACTGAACAACATGCTTCTAAAGGAAGAATGGGTAACTGAATAAATCAAAGAAGAAATTAAAACTTACTTTGAAACAAATGACAAAGAAGACACAGCATTCCAAAATGTCTGGGATGCGGTAAAAGCATATCTAAGAGGAAGGTTCATAGCAATACAGGCCCATATCAAAAAGCAAGAAAATAACCAAAAAAACAACCTAATCTACCAACTTGAAAAATTAGAGAAAGAGCAACAAAAAAACCCAAAATCCAGCAGAAAACAAGAAATAATTAAAATAAAAGAAGAAATTAACAATCTAGAAGTCAAAAAAAAAAAAAACTATCCAAAAGATCAACAAAGCCAAAAGCTGGTTCTTTGAAAAAA
>PVHY01021759.1:0-23427 GCA_004024945.1 Uropsilus gracilis
TCGGCAAACCTCCTGTCGGCCTGGTGTGTGGAGCGGCTCTCCCGGCTTCTTCACTGTGGCATTTCCCGTGGTGGAGACGCCTCTTTTCCTCAGGACCCTCATGGTCTCTGCTTTCAGGGTCTCCTTGCCTGGCTCTTCCATTCACCCCGACGCTTGCCCCACGGTGTTGCTTTGGGGCCTGTCGCTCTGGCATCTGGCTTTGGGAGCCCGTCTCCCAGCTGTTGGCCAGGGGGCAGTTCCCGGTGGGGACAGACCTCAGCGGATGGTTGGTCTGGCTCATCTCCTCTTTCATGGTTCACTGTTCTCCCTGGGTCACTGCCTCTTCTTTGTGGCTTTGAGCTCCCGTTAGGACTGGGGAGCTCCTTGCTCACGTCGAAAGCCATCTCTGGATGGGGCTTATAGCCCCAGCACCATGCGGTGACATGTCTTAATCTCGTCTTACACCGTCTTGTGTCTGGAGTTCCAGACATACTCTTTTTGGGCAGGTGATGGGTGTGTTCAAGGCCTTTATCTATTTCTCTTTCTCCTCTAGTACATTTGCTTCTGGGTTGTTGCTTTTCTTGTTCAAGATGAGGACTGACTTGATATTCATCTTGACCTTTGCTGACTGACCCACTCGCCAGGGGTAGTTGCAGAGCCGTGTGAGAACTGGCCAAAGCATGGCTTTTTGAGGTCAGTGGTCTGAGAGACTGACCCAGCTTCTGAGTGTGGGTGCCTGCCACTACAAAGTGGAACCTTTGTACAAGGAATCTCCCCAGACTACTTGTAAGAGCTGGGGGATCCGAGGAGATCTTATTTACAATGTGTCTGTCATGCTGCAAACGCTAAGAACTATTTTTTTTTTACACTAAGTACCATTGAAGGTGCTTATTCCTGGTTGCAGGAGGAAAGGCAAGATTTTTAAATGTGGGCTGCATTGGATTTTATCTCTGCCTTTACTGCCCAAGAGATCTGCCCGCAGAAGATCCTCTCATCCCTTCTTCACTGCTACTACTTGAAGGAAATTGTTTGAGAACATTCCTCAAATATTTATTACTGCATGCCAGTTCTATATATCTAGGAGTACCATCATGGCAGTCTCCACTATGGATGCATGAATTTTGAATGTTAGCAGGCAGATTGTTAAGTCTGCATAAATCTAATAAGCAACTGCCTCCCAAATTTGATTAGTTGCAACAGTAAATAAGGCAGGGTGCAGTTATGTTAAAAATGGCTAAGTATTTAATTCTAATCTCACTAATAGAAGCAGTAAGCTGGGAGATAGCCATGGAAAGCAAGCCTCTAGAGCGCTTACAAGTTTGGAAATGCACCAAAATTAATTATTAAGTATAAAGATGACAATAAAGCTGGTGCTGTTGCAAAGTCTACCTTCATTTTGAAAGGATGTGATTAGCTGTAAGTTACAAAAGAAAGCTCTCACTATGAAACAAAGGAGATGTGAGAGGGGTTGACTTTATTTGGTGCTTGATTCAAACAAATCTTCTGCAAAAGAAGACATTTTTCAGATAACCTGGGAAATCTGAATATGGACTGGATTGCTAGATGATATTAAGGAGAGTTTGTTCTGTTAGGTTATGATAATAATGGCTCTGTAGTTTTCGATGAAAGAGAAAGATAAAAAGAACCACCTTAATGATTAGAGGCTGCTTAGAAGGACCTATGGGTGCGATAGCCTGCTGTCTGAAAGGTACTTTAAGCCACGCCAGCAGATATATAGACATCTTTTGTTTTTTTTAGTAAGCAGGGTCAAGATGGAAGCCAAGAACAGATTTTTAAAAATTGGTAAAAGGTTAGTAATTATTAAAGCTGGATAATGCGCCGGACATGGTGGCACGTGCCAGTAAGTGACAGCTTATGGAGTCACGGTGGGGTCTGGGGATCATGGTTTGAGTGCTGCCCAAGACAACACAGCCTGACCTAGTCCCAAAAAATAGCTGGGTGTGGTGGCGCGCGCCTGTAATCCTAGCTATCTGGTAAGCTGAGGTTGGAGATTGCTTGAGTCCGTGGTATCCTGGGCAAAAATAGGGAGACCTGGTCTCAAAACAAAAACAAAAACAAAAACAAAAACAAAAAACTGGATAATGGGCACAGAGGGGCCCTTATCTTACTGCTTGGTGAGTGCTTGAAAATTTCCCTCTGTCTGTCCCACCATTGCATTCTATACTAGGACTCATCCATTTTTTTCTCTCTCTGTTTTGTTTGTTTTTTTTTTTTTTTTTTTTTTTTAGACAAGGTCTTGCTATGTTGCCCGGAGTAGTCTCAAATCTGTGAACTCAAATGATCCCTAGCCTCAGCCTCCCAAAGCTGGGATTAAAGGTGCACACCACCACACCCGACCCCTCTCTCTGTGTTATTCAGAGAACTTTCCAAACTGGTTTTTCAAGTACTGTTTTGATACCTGTTGGGTTAGACAACATTGCTTGTGTAAGGGGATGATCTCTCGCAGCAGCAAGAAACCTGGCACAGCGACATCTATAGAGCATGCCATGGTGCAGTGTGTCAGGAGAGGTTCCAAGGGGTTCCAAGGCAGAGCCCAGCTCACCCACTGGAGCATTCCTCCGGCCCCCGTCATGTGCCCTTCTTTCATCCTCTGGCTTCCAGCCTCCTCTTAACTAAGAGAAGGAGAAAGGCTATCTCAGAACTTCCAGAGAGATAGTGGTACTCAGGGTCTAAGGAAGAGAAGGTGTTCTATTTATCTCACCTCTTTATCTTACCCTTCTTTGTATCATACCCAGTTAGAGAATTGATAGCCTCCAGTTTTCCAGACTTGTCTAAACACATACCAACCTCTTTTCCCGGTGCTTTGAAGTACTAATAATGCTTTCAGTGAGAGGGAAAGGACTTGGATATGAGTTCTCAAAGTCTATCTTAATTATCTGATACTGGGATAGTATATTGTCTGGGATTAAGTGAGTGCATCATCACTGGGACTTTATGGGAAAAAAAGAGTCCTTTATAATAGCATGTCTGTTGTGGACTAGAGATTGCAGACACCGAACCCTCTCACTTTGTGTGACTCAAACTGACTCATTCCATTTACTCAAAAAATCAAACCGGATGTGGTGGCTATAATCCTGTAATCCCAGCTACCTGGGAGCCTGAGGCTAGGGATCACTTGAGTCTGTGGATCACTTGAGTCTGTGGATCACTTGAGTCTGTGGGTTCGAGACAACCCTGGGCAACATAGCAAGACCTACCCTCAAAAAAAAAAAATCACGGGCAAGAAATCAATCTTCTAATCAAGTTAGTCAAATCAGTGACTGTGTTGAAACACACTAACATACTGTTTATGAGCATCTGGGATACAACCTTAAATGTTCACATTTGATGGGAAAGACATAGATGAACAGGTAATAAGCCCAGCAATTTGGTTTTGGTTAAAATAATTCAAATAGCTCTATTTTCTCTCCAGCCACCACTAAATGACAGTTAATGGAATAAATAGTCTTGTTTTCAAGAGAGCTTAAGAAAAAGAGGAGGGAGACAACAATCTTGGAAGATGGAAAGCTAATGAATGAGTAGTAATTAACCAGACCTGAGAATGTTCTACCCTAAACTAGTATCAGGAAAATTAAACAATATAAGAACCAAAAACATATATCTGAGAAAGGACTTGACAACAACAAGTATTGGAAGAAAGGATGAAGGCAATGCTGAAAACATGGAGATTTGTTGAAAGACAGGAAGACTCCTGGGCTCCTACCTCACTCTCAAGAGCATGGTAAAGGCCCTCCTTGGCCCCTGCCCCCACACCCACACCCACCCCCTCCCCACCCCCACCGACAAAGTCTGGCACAGGAGCTGAGCTCAGGCGTCCAGTCCCAAAGACAGGGAGATTCAGTGGAGAACTTCTTGCTAAGTATTGACCTCCCCGGTTATCTTACCTCCCTGACACTCAGAACTTGGGTAGCCAGATGCTCCAGGCAGGAGCCTAGAAGATTCTCCTTCAGAGATCTGAACAGACCCAAGAAAAAACCTATAGAGAACATCACAGAAGCCGGGTGTGGTGGCACGCACCTGTAACCCAAGCGCTGGGAGGCAAGAGGCCAGGGATCGCTTGAGTTCGTGGGTTCAAGACTACTCTGGGCAACACAGCGAGACCTGGTCTCGAAAAAGCAGCTAGGCATGGTGGTGGGCACCTGTAATCCCAGCTACCTGGGAGGCTGAGGCTGGGGATCGCTTGAGTCTACGGGATGGGGACGATCCTGGGCAACATAGCAAGACCTAGTCTCAAAAAAAAAAAAAATCACAGAAAAGGCTCCCAGGAGACCCCACTCAAAAAGATGAGCCAACAACTGAGAATCATCAGACATCTGTGCAGGAGCACCTTGAGAATAAGACTGACTCCACGGAGCAGGCAAGGGCATTTAAGAGTGTTCTTGGGTCGCAATAAGGTGGCAATTGCAGAATTCCGTGGACACACAAAAGCCACCAAATCAAATACTTTAAAAGATAAGTTGACTGTGTCCCAGTAAAGCCAAGAGTACGTGGAAGTCTTTCCCTCCTCTTTGCCCCCCCACCCCCACCCCATTAATGCAGAGAAACAGTGGAGTTGCCCAAGGGAAGGATACACGGAGGCCAGTTCTTTGCTTGCTGCCCCCTCTCACCAGACACAGAAACCAACTCAAAATGGATAAAAGAAGCTGGGCACGGTGGTGCATGCCTGTAATCCCAGCTACCTGGGAGGCTGAGGCTAGGGATCATTTGCGTCTGCAGGTTTCAGACTACCCTGGGCAACATAGCGAAACCCAGTCTCAAAAAAATAGTCTGGTGTGGTGGTGCACGCCTGTAATCCCAGCTACCTGGGAGGCTGAGGCTAGGGATCACTTGAGTCCACAGGTTCGAGATCACTTTAGTCCGCAGGTTCGAGACTACCCCAGGTATCATAGCGAAACCTAGTCTCCAAAAAAGAAAAAAATGGATAAAAGTCTGGGCCATAAGACCCGAAACCAGAAAACATACAGAGGCAAACTCAGGCAAAACACTGCACGACCGACCCACAGAAACACCTTCCAGGACACATCTGTGCAAGCAGAGAAAAGGACGGCAAACGTAAAGAGCTGGGGGCTTGCAAAAGGAAGAAGTGGCTGTTTCAGACCCAGGCTTAGTTTTCCTGATACCAAGAGGGAAGACCGATGACACCTAGTGGCAGGAACGTGGTCCTGTTCATCAGCGTCTCTGAAGGCAACACTGTGTCCCTAAGAACTTGCCAGGACGCCTGTGCCTGTGGTGGGCACCGGAAATCCTGCCCCGCAGGGACGCAGTCGGAGCAGCGTCTGGGAATGGCCAGGAGGAACTGGTTTCCCAGCCCCGGCTGCCCCTGGGGTGGCCTGCCTATTCCCGGGGGGGAAGGAAGGGCTGCTCCCAGATGCGCAAAGGCCCGCCTGGGCTCTTGCTTGACAGCTGGCTCCTGGAGACTCAGCCGCACCTTCCTTTCCCTTCTTCAGGCGCTGGATTTAACCTGTTTCCCCTAACTTTCCAACGTGGGATTCCCTGCGCCTTCCCACCAGCCGCAGCCAGGTGACACCGCACTTATTTTCCCTCAGACAAAAAACACTGAAACAGGGCCGGGCTTGGTGGCGCGTGCCTTTAATCCCAGACTCAAGAGGTCGAGGCTAGGAATCGCTTAAGTCTGCGGGTTCGAGACCCGCCTGGGACAACATAGCAAGACCTAGTCTCAAAAAATAGCGGGGCGTGGTGGTACATGCCTGTAATCCCAGCTTCCTGGGAGGCTGAGACTGGGGATCACTTGAGTCCACGGGATCAGGACTACCCCAGGCAACATCGCAAGACCTAAAGAAAAACGAAACAAGGATTATAAATGTAGATTGTTTCAGGAGCAGAGAATGAGAAGGGGGAGGAGGCTGGAAGGAGTATGAGCTAGCATCACCCCTGGAGTACTGGGGCTCAGTCCTTTTGGCAGCTCCAGGTCACAGGGGGGAGGTAGGGGAGCAAAGGATGAGACTTCCTGGCACTGCCTTCCAGTTGGGCCCACTTGAGCAGAGAGAAAATCTTCAGGCCAAGAGTAGCAGGTGGATGTAATCGACATGTTCTGGAACAGTGATCACAAAGTGGATCTGACTGACAGCGTCGGTGATATTCCTGACAGCCCCTGCCACCCGTCCTAACCACCCGCCCACCTCTCAACAAAGAAGGTTTACTACGTTTAGCTTAGACACCGCTGCCAGGCAAATTCAGCTTATGGTGGTTTTAGCCAACTGCCACTGTCGCATCCCACAACAGCCTCTTCTAACCATTGGCTTTGCCGTCTTTTCTCTAGAATGCATCCAAGAATAGGAGCTAATTTCCATGCTCCGTGCTGAGCTGACATATGGATCTATATATGTTTTATAAGCGTGCACCAATGTGGAAGACTGACATAGATGCATCACCCTGACGTACCACTTTTTCTCCAGTTGCTTGTGAGCTTGAAGGCTGGAGGAGTCAACCAGTGGCTGGACTTTGGTCACGGCTGTTTGTGCACTGACAGCTGGACGGCCATGAGAGAAAAGCGTATAGGAAAGTGTCCTTCTTTTTGAACTTAACTGGAAACGATATCAAACGTAAAGAAAAGTGCATAAAATTAGTCTGCAGGACACAGATTCACCTATTAGCATTTGTTCCCTTTGCTTTATTAAGCTTTTGCTATGTTAACCTGGCTACCTGTGTTTACATTTATACAGACAGAGGCTGGTTTTGTTCTTTTTGTTCTTTTTTTTTTTGAGACTAGGTCTCGCTGTGTTGCCCGGAGTAGTCCCAATCCCATGGACTCAAGCGATCCCCAGCCTCAGCCTCCCAGGTAGTTGGGATTACAGGTGCCTACCACCATACCTGGTTGCTTTTTTGAGACCAGGTCTCGCTATGTTGCCTGGGGTAGTCTTGAATTCCATGAACTCAAGTGATCTCAGGTCTCTTGCCTCCCAGTGCCTGGATTACAGACGAGTGCCACCACACCTGGCTTTTTGGTTTTGTTCTGGCCAGGGTCAAGTTGCATGCTTCAAATTCTTTATCCCTAAACCCTAAGGCATGTAGAAGAGTATTCTCTTACCTAGTCACAGGATAGCCAACACATTCAGGAATGTTAATGCTGATCCTGTACTTGCATCTGTTCCTTAGAATTCTACTTTTGTTGTGTGGAATAGCAATGTCCTTTAGTGCCAGCTGTCCTCTACCCACACCAATCTAGGGTTGGTTCTGTACTTGTGATCATGTCCCTTCAGAGTCCTTTGATCTATAATATCTTGCCTTTTTCATCATTGAACTTTCATTCAACACAGTCTAGGGACTGTTATTCCCTTTCACTTCATAGACCACAAAGGAGAGTCTTGCAAGCCATATGCTTCTGTCACTTAACAGTGTCGCCCAGCCAGGCACGGTGGCACATGCCTGTAAACAACAGCTAATGGAGTCACGGCGAGGTCTGGGGATCATGGTTTGAGTCCCACCTGGGACAACACAGCAAGAGTTCATCCCCAAAAAATAGCTGGGCATGGTGGCACATGCCTGTAATCCTCGCTACCTGGGAAGCTGAGGCTGGGGATTGCTTGAGTCCATGGTACCCCAGTAACGTGAGCCTGTGGTTCCCTGGGCAAAAATAGTGAGATCTAGCCTCAAGAAAAAAAACAGTGTAACCAGAAACCCTTTTTCATAGGATTCCAATGAAACCAGGAAATCATAGACTATTCCAGATGCCTTGTACATACTTCAAAAACACTTGACATACCAAGAGTCAAGAAAATATATCCACATTTTATGAGGGGAAGACAGATAATCAAGAGATAGCAAACTCTGAGATGACACAGGTGCTTTTTTTTTTTTTTTAGATTAGGTCTCGCTATGTTGCCCGAGGTAGTCGCGAACCTGCAGACTCAAGCGATTCCTAACCTCAGCCTCCCAAAGCTGGGATTAAAGGCACCCACCACCACTCTGGCACAGGTTTTGAAGTAACGAGGAAGATATAAAGCAGTTATTATAAATGCTGGCGGGGCTGTGAGAAAGAGGAACTGCACTACCTTGCTTGTGTAAATGCAGACCAATCCAGCCACTCTGGGGCTCCGTATGGAGGTTTTCCAGAAGAACACAAATGGATCTGCCACGTGACTCAGCAGTTCCACTCCTAGGAATCCACCCAAAGAACACAAAAATATGAATTCAAAAGGGGACTGACACGCTCGTGTTCCCTGCAGCACTTTCACAGTAACCCAGACATGCGTTTCGGAACCATCCCAATCTGAGTAGATTCATGATTGGTTGCAGCAGCTAAAGAAGAATGCCAGAGCCCTCCGTGGATTTTACAGGCTTTAGTGCTCGCAGGGAACCAGGTGCATAAGCACACCAGGCAGGGAGGCCGGGCCAATTATATGGCCAGCAGGCAAGCTAGGCAGGAAGGGCAGGGGTTTGGGGGGACAGGGGAGCCCCCAGGCCCCTAGGACTCTTCATGTTCTCTCTCTCTGGGCTCTCTCTCTGGAATTCTCTTCCTGGCATTCATCCCTCTCTTCCCCAGGCTGACGCCACCCTTTTAGCCTCGCCTCCTAGGCCCAGATGAGCCCACTTACACACGCGCACACCCACTAAGCCAGGCACGCACCATCATGGGGAGGGCACAACACCACAGGTGCTGGACATTGAGGCTTATGATAGAAAAAGCCTGACCCATTCACTTACCTTACAATATGGAAACAGTCTAAATGCCCAAAAGCAGATAAATGGACTAAGAAAATATGCTGTATATACAAATATCTGTGTGTGTGTGTGTATATAGGTGTGTGTGTATGTGTATATATATATACATATATATGTATGTATGTATGTATGTATGTATATGGGCTACTACTCAAATACCAGAAAAGAGACTCTTGCCAGTCACAGTAGCACAGAGGGCGATGCTAAGTGAAATCGGTGAGAAGGAAAACGACAAATACCAGATCGCGTCACTTACATGTGGACTACAGAGAAACAATGCAAAGGATCAGATGAAGCCAAACTGAAACACTTGGAAGCTGGCTGTGGCATGAGGGCAGTAGAAGCCAAGGAGAGAGGAGGAGGGAAGGGACTAGAACACAGGAGGAGGCAGTACAAGGCGCTGGGTGTGGACTGTGGGATCTTGGGTGGAGGGTGCACTACAGCAGCAGTGCCTGCAGGGGGCATCCTACCCTTCTGGAATGCAAACAACAGTGTAAACCTATGTTGATTCTATTAAAGAAGTTAAAAATAAAGGTTATTATAATGGTACTCCCCAAAGAAACAAGCAACCCCTTTAGAAAGGTCTATAAAGATAGAGAGTTTCAGTATTAAAATAGAAGTTATTAAAGAAGGAAAGGAGAAGACGAAGAGGAGGAAGAAGGAGGGCCAAGTGGAAATTTTGGAACTGAAAATAACAATATTTAAAATTCTTCTGATAACAAAGATCCACAAAGAGCTCCTACAGCTCAACAAAAACAAAGCAAAAACAACACAAAGCAAAAAACCCACTCAAAAAATGGGGAGAACTAAAAAGATACCTCACCAAAGAGGAGGTACAAATGGTTAATAGGTATATGAAAAAATGCTCCACATCACTAATAATCAGGGAAATGCAAATTAAAACCACACTGAGATACCATCATACACCAGTAAGAATGACCCATATAAATAAAACAGACAACAAATGTTGGCGCGGATGTGGAGAAAAAGGAACTCTCTTACACTGTTGCTGGGAGTGCAAACTGGTCCAGCCACTATGGAAGACTGTGTGGAGGACCCTCAAACAATTGAAAGTGGACTTACCATTCGACCCAGCAATCCCACTACTGGGAATCTATCCAGAGGACATGAAAACATTAATTCAAAAGGACACACGTACGCGCATGTTCACTGCAGCCCTGTTTACAATTGCCAAGAATTGGAAACAAACCAAATGCCCCAAAACAGATGATTGGCTAAAAAAAATGTGGTACATATACACAATGGAATACTACACATCCATCAAGGAGGACAAACACATGTCATTCGCAGCAACCTGGATGGAACTAGAAAGACTCATATTAGCAGAAATAAGTCAAAAAGAAAAAGAGAAGTACAGGATGGTCTCACTTATATGATGGGAAAAGCAAAACAAATAAGAAAGAATGAAAACAACCAATGGGACTGAACCTTGGAGCGAGAGAAGAGGAGGGGGGAGAAGGTGGGGGAGGTGAAGAGCACAAAAGATCAGGATGGTTAACAAATGTTAGTGAAGTGGGAAAGCCCCGGGTACACAATAATGGAATAATGTAATATAAATATAAATATATGCAAAAAAATTGCAGAAAAATGGGAGATGGAGGGTCTGGAGGGGGGATATGGAGGGGAGAGGAGGGATCAATTAATGCACAAATGTGACAAATCAATAAAATGAATTTTTCAAAAAAAAACAATATTTAAAATTCTGGCTGGATCAGGTGCAGTGACACACACCTGTAATCCCAGCTACTTGGGAGGCTGAGGCTAGGAATCACTTGAGTCCGTGGGTTCAAGACTACCCTGGGCAACATAGCAAGACCTAGATTCAAAAAAACTAGCCAGGCATGGTGGCGCACACCTGTAATCCCAGCAACCTGGGAGCTTGAGGCTAAAGATCACTTAAGTTCGCAGGTTCGAGACCTAGTCTCTTAAAATCAAAAAAATTCTGACTGGGATCAGTAGCACAGGGCAGGCAGGAGAGAGGAAATGCATTTGGAGATTGAGAAATAAAAATTTTCCAACTGGAATAACAGAAGAATTTAGTGACTTTCTCCACTAACATACCTGGAACAACAGAGTGCACCCCCTAAAACACCTGGGGTACACCCCAGATAGTCTGTCCCACACACGGAATTTCTCTGACATCACATTACTTACCTCAAAAAAAAATAATGAGAATTCATCTTTTGCTTCATATAAGACAATGTTTCTTTAATTGCTTTCTGCTGAAAGGCTCAGGCCGCAGAGAGATTTTCCTGATGCCTTTGATCATCAAGATGCTGTGGCATTAAGAGGCATCTATTTTTGGAAAATTAACTGAATCATGAAGAACTGACATTGAGTTCAACCTCCAATTTCTTTTTCCTCATTAATAACATTTCAGGCACCCAGACCACATAAATAGGTAGCTACAAACCCAGGCACCGTCTCCTCACTTTATGGGTTTTAGGGAGAATTCAAACAGTCAGAATGGCTGTGGCAGGGTGTGCAGAGCCATGGGGCAGCTCTGGGAGGACCCTCACCGAGCCACTTCCTCCTGAGAGGGCATGTCGCGGTGACACGGAGGTCTGCTCCGCTGCACCCTTGCAGTCCAGAAAGCGCACTCATTTTCTCCTCGAGTTCTCTGCCACAGTGGCTCGTGCCTGTAAGCTTCAGCCTACGAAGCAGCGGGGGCTAGGGATCGCGGTTCAAGTCCCGCCTGGGGCCTGTAGCGAGACCTAGTTCCAAAAAAATACAGCTGGGCGTGGTGGTGCGCGCCTGTAATCCCAGCTACCTAGGAAGCTGAGGCTGAGGATTGCTTGGGTCTGTGGTACCCCGGGCAACATGAGCCTGTGGTTCCACGGGCAAAAATAGCGAGACTTAGTCTAAAAAAAAAAAAAAAAAAAAACACAGTTCTCTGCCATAAGCATGGCAATCTTCACGTCACATAAATAAGAGGCTCCTGGAAAAGGCGGTCGTATGTGTAGACAGCTTTAAAAAGTAAATCTCCCAAGCTGGGCGTGGTGATGCGCACCTGTAATCCAAGTACTGGGAGGTAAGAGACCAGGGATCGCTTGAGTTTGTAGGCAACATAGCGAGACCTGGTCTTGAAAAAGTAGCTGGGTGCAGTGGCGGGTGCCTGTCATCCCAGCTACCTGGGAGGCTGAGGCTGGAGATTGCTTGAGTCCGTGGGGTCGTTACCACCCTGGGCAACATAGCAAGACCTAGTCTCAAAAAATAAATGAGTAGAGTAGAGAGAGTAGAGATCTCCCAATGCATCCACCATCTCCGGTTGTGACGATGAAGCTGCAACATCGGCTGGAAGTCTTCCACTGGCCCCTCCAGCCTCCCTTCCATTCTGCCTCCCGCTCTGTTCCATGCAGGGCTGGGCTGGGAAGTAAGAGCAGAAACCCCTGGGTGAGAGCAGGCCGAGCAGTGTCCTTATGCTCCCAGCCCCTTCCACCTGAGTCTGCCCCCACCAGGCAGCTCCCCTCACCCTGTTTCCTCCCTTGCTGCTTTCAGGTCTGGTAGTGAGCCCCGAAGGCCCTGCCATTCTCTGCTCTGGAAAAGCTATACCCTTGGGCCCTCCTCAGCCCCCACCACGTCTTTCCATCCCTTTGCCACACCTGCTTCTTAGTCTCCACTTAGCTCAGGCGCTGTGTTTCCCGTGAGGACCCTGGCTGCGCGGGAGCCTCCCTGCAGGCCTTCAAGGATAGCAGCGCCAGCAAGGCGATGATGCTGCCCTTCGAACCTGATGTCACTGCAATGTTGCCTTCCTGCTTCGTGTGTCTTCAGATCGCCACGAGATCATCTCCAAAGAAATACTGGAGCTGGACCCCTGGGAAAACCAGTGGAACGTCGTCGCCGTCAACGTCCTCATGCACGACAGCTATGATGTCTGCCTGGTGGCCAGGATGAACCCCCGGGACCTGATCCCCCCACCTTCAGACCTGGTGGAGGAAGGCAGTGAGCACTGAGGTCAGTGTTTCAGTGTTGCTGGAGGGGCTCTGCTGGGTCTGCAAAAGGGGGCATTAGGAGGGGCCCAGGCCCAGGGCAGCCATGAACCCCCAGACAGAGGCACTGCTTGTGCAGTGGGCCGTGCGCAGAGTCCTGTGTGCTGGGCACTGCAAGGGGGAGTGTCCCGAGTTCATCCGCAGGGACCGTCAGTTGGCCAACATGGACAGACCACCGCCAGGCTGCACATGACAAGCCCAGAGGGGCACGGAGTGATGCCACAGGCGGGCCAGGAATGTGGGGGCCTCACACTGCCAGGGATGTGAGGATGGCATTGCCAAGAAGCAGACCTTTCTCTTGGCCTGGACGGATGAAGGGGAACCGCCCTGTGGGTGTTGTTGCTCGTGAGGTCACAGAAACAGCTGGGCCGGATTGGACTAGACTGCCCAGACCATGGGCTTCGCTCCCTAGGCTGAAGGAATAGCTCATAGCTAAATGACCAGTACCCGGAAGCCTGAGGCGTTTGGCCCTCTGAGCTAGGCAATCAGTGAAATGGCGACGTTAGAGGAAGGCTGGCATGCTCTGCCCTGGCTTCGGTCTTGCCAGGGCATCATTCTCACTCTTCCGCAGCCACCTGGTCTGAAATGGGTGGCCGTGGACGGCAGCCCAGGCACTAGAGCCTGACTGCAGCGAGCTGAGGACGAGTGATGGTGACCTGTTGGCAGGGGGCGTATAGTCCCGTCTGGGGTTGGTCCAGGGTGTCCCAGACTACACTTAGCAAACTGCTCCGGGTCAGCTCTCAGACTTCTGCAGGCCAGCCCTTCTGAAGGCAAATGACCCAGACCACCCATCCCAGAGCCAGACCAGCCTCTGGCGTGGAGGGAGGAGAGACAGCCTGGCTGTCAGCTGCCTCTGGGACCCAGTCTTGATGGAGCCACCTGCTCTAGCCCCCATATTGAGCATGATCCGTCAACTTTCACTCCAGAAGACATTTTGAGTCTGACCTTTGGTGGGATAGTGGTTAGCATAGCTGTCTTCCAAAAGACATTTCGGGGACCACATTTAAACCACACGTGGGAAGCCGGGCACGGTGCCACATGCCTGTAAGCGCCAGCCTATGGAGTGCGGCTGGGACTGGGGATCACGGTTCGAGTCCCGCCCAGGGTAACATAGTGAGACCTAGTTCCCAAAAAAATAGCTGGGTGTGGTGGTGCGTGCCTGTCATCCCAGCTACCTGGGAAGCTGAGGCTGGGGATTGCTTGTTGAGTCTGTGGTAACCCCGGGCAATGTGAGCCTGCGGTTCCACAGGCAAAAATAGCAAGACCTACTCTCAAAAAACTAAATAAATAAAATAAAATAAATAAACAACACGTGGGGAATCCATCTCTATTATCATCTAGACTTGGGGAAGAATGGTGAATTCCAAGGCTGCATTTTGTTAGCCGTTGGCCAAGATTCCTGAAGGAATTCACACTTCACAAGACTCCTTTCAAGCAGGAGACTCAGTCGTTCCCTAGAATCTTCCCCCGAGGGAGACAGCTCTAGGCGGTGACAGTGTCTCCACTGCAGAGCAGCTTGACGGTGATTACAGCTGCCCCATGTCCCTGGGCTCCAGCTGCTGACCCAGGCAGGAGAAAGGCCTAGAAAGTAGCTAACTGCCACCATGAAGAGGGGCCATGCAGACCTGGGCAGGGTGTCTTCCGGGGGTGGAGAGGCAGGCGCTGGGGGACCAGGTGCCACATCTGTTTATGTGCAGCTGTGCCCCAAATGCCTACTGCAGTATCTGGCACTGGGATGAGGCTTCAGATGGCCAGCATGGGGGGACATTTCTCATCCTGCAGGCCTGATCCCCGTGCGTGTCTGGGGGCCTGAGCTAGAATGAGCTGCCTCGTCTTCTCGTTGGCAGCCATGCTCTGGGGATTTGCTTTCTTCCTCCACATGGGCACACTAGCTGCCGGCCACCTGGGCGAGGACGCCCTCACAGGTTTCCGCTCCCCCTACTTCCTCTTCACAGCCCCACTGGGCCCGCTCCTCCTGCATCAACCGAGCAGAAGCTGTCATGTTTCCCTGGATCCAGGAGGCCTTGCCTGAGTTGTGGTGCATCTTCCAGAGGCCCTGGGTTTGCCAGCCAGACTCTCATCCTGGCGCGGCACCTCCGCCAGCCGTGTGAGCGGGGGCATCGTCACCTGGTTGGTGTGAGGATGGAGTCAGAAAACAAGGCGCCTGTGAGACACTAAAACTCTTCAGCTGCCATTGTCCTGCTCCTCACCATCATGGCAGTTGGCACGTCCCACAGCTCAGAGCCTACAACCACCCAGCACAAGGGCTTGACTGAGTGATGGAAATGCCAGCCCCGGCCACTCAGCCCTCCAGCAGGCTCACTGATAGGCTTTGGTGTGTGTGTTCAGCCCTGGAGCTCCTGGCCTGACTTGCCTACTTGAGCCTGGACTGAGCAGCCTGGTCCTGCCAGTTAGACTGAGAGTCTTGTGGATATGGTCTCCCAGTTGCCCAGCCCTAGCTGCAAGGTCAGTCCCCAGGACATTGGACTGCTGGCTGGGCCCTGTCTTTGTGAGCATGGATTGCTTGAGCCCCCCGAGGGGGGGGGGGTCTAGAAGGGTGTGATCTGGACGCTGAGGCCCAGAGAAGCCTGCAGCTGCCTGCCGAAGAGCCTCCTCCTCGTTCTTGCTGGCTGACTTTAGAATGCGAATGCTTTCAATTTGAACTTAGGAAATAAAATCTTGCTAAGGAAGGATGGCTTTTCTTTTGCTTTGCATATCACGAGTTGGGGCAGATTTCACTTGAAGCAGGGGTGTCTGCACCCAGGAAGTGTTGACCAGCACTGGTTGGGGGACAAGCCCCCCCGTACCCCCCCCCCCCCCCCCCCCCCCCCCCCCCCCCCCCCCCCCGTGATCATGGGTAGCAAAGACCAAAGGCCAGGGCCTAGGAGGTGGAGGTGGTGACCTCAGGGCAGGGGGTGGTGCTGTTTCCGGAGGAGGATGCTGGGGAAAGGCCTGGAAAGCCACACCAAGGAATTGGCTTCTAGCCTTGACAGTGCAGTCTTGGGCCGGGTAGTCCCCCCCGTGTAGGGGGCCACATGTCTGCACTGACCTTCATTGTGCTGCGTCTGTTCAGTCGCCGTGTGTTCCGCAAGCGCACACGCTTCAAGCCCTGAAGGAGGTTCAGTCAGTTCCTCACCTCAGCCAGTTCCAGGGAGGTCCGGGGGAGGCTGCGGGAGACGCCACCCCTTCCCTGGGATACAAGCCAGTCCACAGTGGAGTCAGGGTCACAGCCTGGGACTCGGCTCCAGGGCCTGAACAGCCACTGGGCCCCACCAGCCACCCAAAGCCACTTGAAGCCTCGCCACGGGCAGCCCCTGGAGTGACCTCTCTGGATTTCGGCCCCAACGATGGAATTGCCTGTGGGAGACATTTTTGCAAGCTGTGAGTGTTGACAGCTGATTCCCAGAAATAGGGCCCTGCCCAGACCCCACCAGCCGTGCTCCGGCCACCTGTAGGCGGCAGACTTCCGCCCCCTACAAAGGACAGAGGGAGACTGAGAAGTCTTCACCCCAGAGAAGGGAAGGCAGAGGAGTGGGCAGATGGGTCACCCGGTGCCAGGCAAGCCAGGCTTGTTTGCACTCCTGTGCCCCGGGACTCTAGCCATGAATCCTGCAGGAAGCTGGCCCCCATGGAGGGATGGGGGCAGCAACGCCAGGGACAAAAGTGGACACACCCAGGCCGCCTGATCTCTGCCTGCAGCCTAGGGGTGAGGCGTGGCTGCTGCAGAGTGTGACCTCTGGGGGGGAGGTGCTTGGAGGCAAAGCTCCTCAGTGACCCTCTCAGAGGATCTGACTGGCCCCGCTGCTCCACGTGTTTCCGGGAGCTGGCCATGTTGCTCCATGGACACCCAGTCTGGGTTTCTAACCCCCGAAGAGGACTGCTGATCTGCTGAAAGCCATCCTGTCCCTTTAGATTGCCCACGAAACACATGAAGAACACGTGGAAGAGGAAGGGGGACATTGCTTTTAAATATTTTATCCAACGTACGTATCAAAAAGGCCACCCCAGCACATAAGCAACATCACAATTAGCAACAAGCTAGTTCGCAGTGTTATAGTAAGTCCCCCCGGCCCAGGGTGCACCTTCGAGATCTCAGTCAGAACAAGACACGTGTCAACACATCACCCAGCTCTCCACTGACAACTCCTGTCCTTGTCCTTGGTCCCCGGCACCACAGGGCAGCACTGACGCGCTCACATGTGTCACCTTAGAGCCCAGTGTGAGCGCCCAGGTCCCTGAGGGTGGAGTGCCAGGGAGGGGTGCCCCCACCGTCCACTCGTCCTCCTTTGCCAGCTCCCTCTGCAGCAGGGCTGTGCCAGCCCCCCTCCAGCAAGCATTCGGGGTTCCAACTCCACACCCCTCAGCATGCCGAGGGTACCCCTCCAACTTCCGGCATCACCCACCTTTTCAGCCTTTGCTGACAGGCTAGCTGTCAAAGGAGATCTCCCTGCTGTTTGGATCTGCGTTTCTCTCCATGCTAATGAGTTTGGCTTGAGCTCCCTTTCAAAGAATGTCTGCAACCTGAAGAGCTTCCGTAGCAGGTTGGCTGCGCGGAGTGTGTTGTGCCACCCAGCGGACGGGGCTGCAGCTGTGACCGAGGGTGAGGTGCATGTGCAGGTGCCAACTGAGAGACCAGCGTGCAGAGAAGTCAAGGCACCTGGCAGAACACAGGCCTTTGCGCCCGGCATACACAGACCGTGTGTGCAGGAGCCGGGGGCGGGGGGGGGGGGCAGGGGAGAATACCCGCGCCCAGCTGGGATCATCTCTGCAGGAGTAGAATTCTAGGGCATTTTGCACTTATTCCACCTAAGTGGTTTCCAGTAGCTACGTGGGCTGTTTTATATTTTATTTTTATTTATTTATTTTTGAGACTAGGTCTCGCTATTTTTTGCCCATGGAACCACAGGCTCACATTGCCCAGGGTACCACGGACTCAAGCAACCCCCAGCCTCAGCTTCCCAGGTAGCTAGGATTACAGGTGCGTGCCACCACACCCAGCTATTTTTGGGGGGACTAGGTCTCGCTACGTGCCCCCGGCGGGACTCGAACCACGATCCCTGGCCCTGGCCGCCACCTACAGGCATGAGCCACCATGGCCGGCCTTTGCGCTGTTTTTTAATCCCAAGAAGGAATTCCGACACAAGCACGCTTGTTCTCCTGTTACCGCGCTTCCTCCGTTAAAAAGCAAACAAAAGAAAAGGACTTTCTGTCTCCAAATGGCCCAGCAGCATTGCCTCCGCCCTCCCTCACGCTGCAGCCCCACTCCAGGTGGCTGGCACACAGCGAGAGGCCTGCGACCCCAGGGGTCCTTCCGTCTGTCTGCAGCCTGGAAGGCAGCAGAGCAAGTCCTGGTCCGAGCAGAGGGTCGCGCTGAGCGAGCAGGCCCTGTGGAGCCACCAGTACTCATCCCAGCCCATACACCCTGCCCGTGCAGCCGAGGCCACTGCCTCCTCCCGCCTGCCTGTCCCCACCAGGACAGTGAGGCTGATGGCTCCTACCTCACAGGCAAGGCCGTTGAGGACTAAATGAGGTAGGTGTGCAGGGGCGGAGGGGCAGGGGAAGACACTATTCAGCAGGTACCCCGAGGGCCGACTCCAGGAACATGGGGGCTTCTGTGCCTGTTCTCCCGTGGGCACAAGGAGAGAAGAGAACAGCACCTGTCTCGGAGGACTGTTGTGGAGACGAGATGCGTCTCCACAAAGGTTAGGGCATGGCCGGCGCGCTCAGCACAGCGAGCCCCAGGTCCCAGGCACAACACCAAGCTCCCCTCATTTTTGCAACACGCATCTGTGGAAGCTCCAGGCACTGCTCTCGGAATGTCCCTCGTCTCTCTCCTAACACAGAAGCCAAGGGAGTGGAAAAGGAATAATAAGTACTAATACGGCGTGATTAACCCCTGAGAAAACAAACTGTGAAGGCTGAGACGTCTACGTGACTCAGCTCTGACCGGCTTTGCATGGGTTATAATGATATGGATTCTGAACCAGAATTAGTAATAATAATTAGTAATAAAGGATGAAAGGAGGGAGGAGGGGGGGACAAGAACAAAGCTGTCCTGACAAGCAGGCGCCCTCCACACTCCTCAAGCCATGGGTTCGCCACTCTTGTGGGAAAGGGTCAGGGCCACCCACACCTCTGAAGGACACTCAGGATGGGGCCCAGCTCGGGAGCCAGTGGACCAGGGTCAGTCCTCAGAGCTGGCAAACCTCAGAGCTGACCTCCCCCCACATCCAGTGCCAACCTGTCAGCCACCAGAAGCAGCAGCCCAGGTTCAGTGGGAAGCAGGAGGAAAAAACTACACCAGAAGCAGTGACAGAACCAGATACAAGCCAACACGACTGGCTTCTGGTCCAGTGATCTTTCCTTGGCCTCCTTGCTCACTCCTCTGACTGAGACTGGCTAATAGTCCCACTCGGGGTTCAGGCATATGGTGGAATAATGGCGCCACCACCTAGAGACTCCACCATCTTGTGGCCCCACCATCTATTTACACCACCATCTTGCAAACCCACCATTTTGTGAAACCACCACCTTGTGGAACCACTGTCTTGTGAAACCACCATCTTGTGGTCCTACCATCACTTTATCCCACCATCTTGTTAAGCCACCATATTGTTGACCCACCATTTTGTGACTCTACCATCTATTTAAACCATCATTTTGTGACTCTATGGTGACTTCACCACCTGTGATTCCTCCATCTTGTGAAGATAATGCAGCAGCTCTAGCTATGTCTCATCTGTAAACAGAGATAGAGATACGGTGGCATGTTCTATTAAGGCTTGGGGGTGAGGTGCATTCACACAGAAAAACCCCATAGAAAGGTGAGGGATCTGCTTACCATTATTCTCCCTCCTGAGAAGAGATAATATCTGCAGTTAATGTCAAGCAAAAGAGGCAAAACAGAGAACTAAGTCTATAACCTGGTTCCATCTGTGGGATATGACAGGCTATGAACATACACACACCATGTGCACTCAAAAATACACATCTGCATGTCTGTGTGTGTATGTAGACATACGCATATAAATTCTTTGTGTAGATGTGTGTATGTGTGTAACAAACATGAGTTGAATTAGTATATGAGTATGTGTCTATATGGTTATATGTATATGTGTGGCCCCATCAGCTATATGAGGTGTGTGTACTGTGTGTGTGTGTAGTAAAAGAGTCAATAGAAATCTATAAGGAGAAAAAAAGAATCTCCTCTGGTGAAGGGAAAAAGGAAACCCTCTCCCCCACTCAGCATTCCTTTTAGAAAACGTGAGGTTGTAACTGCTCTCTGCCGTATGATTTTCTTTTAAATCTCCTTTAAAAGAGCCTCTTGCCATTTTGCATCACAGGCTTGGCTTGCTTATAAGTTGGGGCACCCTCTCTAAGCCGCATCCAGAAGGATGGGGTTTGTCACCCCTCTTCTCAGAGGTTTAAATTCCAGGTCCCAAGATGCAGCTTCCTGGTCATCAAAAGATGGGAGAAGTTCATTTTTCGTTTGGGGAAAGGTGGACAAACGTGTGTATCCAATGGGCGGTGTATGCCAAACTATGTGAAAGGGGAGCGTTTTCTTTTTCTTTGCAGTCCCTCTAGCCTTGCCCTGATGCATACTGCAGTCTGGCCTATTGCTTACCCAGTAACGTGACTCTTAGCTTTCTCTGCTATCTTCACGGAGAAGTTTTTCTGGGCTGGTGGGAGATTCACTTTTAATTATTTTCCCAACAATGTGTGTGTGTTTAGCTGTGACTGTGTATATATGAGTGTATGCATGTGGCGTGCATGGAGGTGTGTACAGGGGTGTGCAATGTGTGTGGCAAGATTCTTCAGAAGCTGTACTCTAGTGCACCTCACCAAACTACTGGAACTAGGAGGCTGGGACCAAGGATAGGAGAAGACACATCTTTTTCTGTAGGCAACAATTGAACTAAACACATACACTGTGTCACAAAGAACACATCAATTCAGATCACTTGGTGTTCTGCTAGAAGCTTTTCCACATGATGAATAATAGCTTATAATAGTGCTACGCTGAGACCTGCTCGCCTCACAATAGTGCTACGCTGAGACCTGCTCACCTCACAACAATAGTGCTACGCTGAGACCTGCTCACCTGGGCGAAGGCTGATGCTACCGTGGCAATTCCCTTTTAGTGATGGGAAACACACCCCTTGCCCCAGGTCATGAGGCTGGGACACACAGATCAGGGGGTACACGGCCTGCCCCTCATCCCAGCCAGATGCCCACTGCTTAGCATTCCAGATGCCTGGGTGCAGCGTGCCAGGCTGCCAAGAGCCATCAACCCCACAGCTCTGACTCTGCTTGGCTCTACCCCACCAGCCTCTGTCTCTCCCTTTTCAGGGTTTCAGTCCTCCAGGCTCCTCCATGCCAGGCCCAGCGCCTGTCCTGTCAGCAACAGCTGCAGGTCACACAGGAGTTGACTGGCAGCAGGTAGACTCCAGAGCTGGGAGCAGTGATCACTTCAAGATCCCTGGGGGGAGAGGTCGTGCTGCCAGCACTGTGCCCTGGCTCATTTAAAACCAGGCAGGGTGGAGAATGGTAGCGTAGGAAGCAGGAGAACCTGAGAGGCACCTGCATGGGAACTGGGACCTGGGATGGGATGGGGGCAGTGACTTAGCCCCAGTGCTCAGGCAGGTGGGAAGTCACAGACCCCACTGCACAAGGGCTCTGGTCACAGCCCTGGTCTCACCTGCCGAGTCACCCTGGGGTGGTGCTTATTCTTTGGCCTCGCCCCTCTCAGAGCCTCTACCTGCAGGTCCTCCCATCGCATTTCCTGGGCATTTCTCTGACGTCAAGGGCTCCAAACCAAGTGTATTCCGAACCAGACCAAGGAGCTTCTCACCAGCTGCAGCCCTCGGTGAAGCAGCGCCTCCCCCTGGTGGCTGGAGTGCCTGCACCAGCAGACGGGTCAGCCCGGCCCCTGGCCCCTACTCGCGCTGACTGAAGGTCAAGGAGCCCCCTTGTGGTGCAGACCACACTCAAGATACACTGGGCAGCCGGGGTCAGGAGAAGCAAGCACAAACACGTGGAGGGGAACTCTGACTGGCTGATTTTGGTGAGATGATCAGGACTGAGAGACTCAAAATTTCTGGGCAATCTGGGAGAGGACTTTAGACAATGCTAAAAAAGGTTTTAAACAATGTTAAAGTAAGGCCGGGCACGGTGGCTTGTGCTTGTAAGCCTCAGCTTATGAAGCGGCCAGGGCTAGGGATCGAGGTTTGAGTCCCGCTTGGAACCCGTAGTGAGACCTAGTTCCAAAAAAATAGCTGGGTGTGGTGGTGCACGCTTGTAACCCCAGCTACCTGGGAAGCTGAGGCTGAGGATTGCTTGAGTCTGTGGTACCCCGGGCAACGAGAGCCTGCGGTTCCACGGGCAAAAATAGCAAGACCTAGTCTCAAAAAAAAAAACAAAAACAAAAAACAATGTTAAAGTAATCTGAGTCTCACATGTTTTCTTTTGTAGTAATTAAAAAGTCACTTTGTTAAAAATAAATTAGTCTGCACTGATAGTCTTGCATCGGTTTGGTAATTTGGTTAAAAAGACTAGGGATGGTAAGGTCCTGGGACATCACCTAGAAACCAGGGACTAAACGAAGGTCTAGATGTAGATTTAAAGGGCAAGGAAAGACAGGAAAAGAAACAGCACATTTTACAGAAAGGGAACCTTGATCAGCCAATAAACCTGAGTGGATGGATACTCAGCCTCAGCCGGACTCGGAAGAACAGACTCCCCAGGCAGCAAGCGGACAGCTGGATGGAGGCGCAGTCGCAGGCCTGACGCACTGCATGGGGATACATGTGCGTGCGGCTTCTGTGGAGGGTGACTTGACTTGACTCCGTACAACACAAGGCGTGTGTGCCCTGGCAGCCTGGTAGGTACAGAGCAGGAAGACGCCCTTGCCCAGGCCTCTGGTGGCTGTGTCCACACTCACCGGAGTACTCCAGCCACGCTAGTTGTATGGGGGAAATGGCGTAAGAAAGTGCCCCCCAGGAAGGCAAACTGGTCCAGCCACTCTGGAGAGCTGTGTGGAGGACCCTCAAGCTACTGAGAACGGAACGCCCATTCAATCCAGCAATCCCACTTCTGGGAATCTACCCAAAGGTTAAAGAAACATTCATTCAGAAGGACATCTGTACTCGGATGTTTATTGCAGCACTATTCACATTGCCAGGATGTGGAAACAACCCAAATGCCCCCAAACAGAAGAAGGGGTCAGAAAGTTGTGGTCTATGTACACAATGGAATATTATTCAGCGATCAAAAAGGGAAGTTTGATGCATTTGTGATAACATGGATGGAGCTAGAAGGGATCATCCTAGTGGAAATTAACCAGAAAGAGAAATGCCAGGCGGTCTCACACGCAGGATGTTGGGAAAACAAAGAACAAGTAAAATAAAACCAACTGTCAGCAGAACTGAAGCAAAGAGTGGGGGGGGGTAAAATCAGGTGCAGGATGGGCACAAGAGATGAAGATGATGATTCACAGGTGGCAAAGTGGAGGGAGAACCTTGAGGTAGACAACAATGCCAAAAATATATACATGTGCAATCGATTTTAAAAAAGAGAGTGACCTTCAGGACAGAAGAATGATGGCTACACCAGGATCATCCGTGTACTGGCAGCCCCTGAGAGGTTAAAAGGAACAACCCTGTATATGCACATTCCTCTAGACAAATATCAGGAACATACTTTTTTTCTTTTTCTTTTTTTTTTTTTTTTTTTTTTT
>PVHY01021760.1:0-23441 GCA_004024945.1 Uropsilus gracilis
GCTACTTAGAGTCAATTTAAAATAAACTTTCTTGGCTCTGACAAAAATGAAGTAGATTGAACTACTTCAATACATGCAATCTATGAATGTGTTCCACTCATTTTGGTTAACTTTAATTAGTTTCCTTCTACATCCTTATTAAAAACACTTTCAAGAGCTATTTACTATTACATCTTTTTTTATTACATATTTGTAAAAATGGGGCAATTCTAGGAAAATAAGTCTACTGTGCACAAAAAGCCTTCTATACATATTATGAGCAAAAAATAAAAACAAAACAAAACCATAAACTGCTGGTTCTGCATTTGTCCCTCCTGCTCCTGGGTTATAATAAGCGTAGGAAGAATTAGGAAAGAAAAACTACCTAAAAATGCTATAGTTAAAATTTGCTTTTCCCAGTCCAAGGGGTCCCACACCCCTAAGCACTAACAGGTGGAAAACAGGATTTACAAATATAACCATTATGTAGCTTAGCTTGACAAAGAGTCAATAATGGGCAGTCAATGGTTCAAAGCCACTTTCTAACACAGAGATTACAATTAAGTACTTTGTAAATAAATTCTCCCTCTTACTATCTCATTTCTGACCTGAGGCACAAACCTTATCCAAAATTTTCTCCTCCCCAGATCTTTTCTCAGTGTAGAACCCACTTAGGACATTACCTCTCTCCAGCATTTCATTTACGTTCCTTTCTCTTCTCCCAATATAAAGCTGTTAGCCTAAAAAGGAACACTTTATTTTTATTTATTTATTTTTTGAGGCTAGCTTTTGCTATGTTGCCTGGGAAAATGCAGACTCTCATTTCCCAGGGTATCCTGGACTCAAGTGATCCCCAGCCTCAGCCTCCCAGGTAGCTGGGATTACAGGTGTGCACCACCATGCCCAGCTATTTTTTGAGACTAGGTCTTGCTAAATTGCCCATGGCAGGTCTCGAACCCATAGACTCAAGTGGTTCCCAGTCTCAGCCTCCGGTCCTATGCTGGAATTAAGGTCGTGTGCCACTGTGGCTGGCTCTTCTTGTGGTGAAAATAGTACTATTCATTTTATATTTCTATGTTCTCTCTTCTTCTTTCCAGATAGATTTGCACATTTTCCCCCTGAATTTACTCTAATTTACTTCTGATTCATCCTTCCTAACATTGATGCCCTTCCCTCTTCAGTTACACTTTGCTGATCAATATTTCTCATTCAAAGAAATGGGGGGGAAATCTATTTTTATTCTAGAGATAAGGTTTTTATAAATAATGATAAATATGTAAAATAAAAGCTAAACTTTTATCCTCTACCCTCCCTCCTCATTATTGTGATAATAAGAGATTTAACCACTTGTGGGTTCACTATATATCAAAACATCTCAGTTTAAGCTTTGAACAACTTTCTGTATACACATTCTTTCTAACTTGGGGACCCAGAGTCAACTCATCATCCCATCCTGATTGCAATTAGAGTTAGAAAGTCATATGGGCACACTTTATTCTCTGGGTATGCTGTAATGGCTATCTAGAGAGAAGGTAAGAATATGCATGAACAGCTGAAGACAAAAATACTCTACTTCTGTTTTTCCTCTCAAGAACTGTTCTGAAACACCAGGGGGTAGTTTTTCTAGTACTGATGAGAAGTCAAATTATTTGTTAGTGCTCACAAAATGTGTTCTTCAGTGAAACTCTCACAGAATATAAGCTTCCTTCCTCATTCAGCAAATGTTTGCTGGTGTCCTGTTTGTAATAGGCACTTGTCTGGGCTCTGAGAGTATCATGATGAACAGGGAAAAATACTGCTCCAGTTAATGAAGCTTATATTCTAGCCTGGAGTAAACAATGATAATGAAAACCAAAGACAAAAAAATAAAGAAAACTCAAGTAGTTGCTAATCAGATAATTCAATGCGATTAATTGCAGGGGGGAAATGAAGAGATAAGCCATAAGCTGAAATCTGTCCCCAAATTCTTGCAACAAAGTTTTAATCCCAGTGAAACAACCCAAATTTCCCCAAAGGATGAATGACTGAAAAATGTGGTATATTTACACAATATAATATTATTTAGTAGTCAAGAACAACAAACTTAATGTCATTAGCGGCAACATGGACGGAACTAGAAGGAATCGTAAGCCAGAAAGAGAAAGAGAAATACTGCATGGTCTCACTTATATGTGGGATATAGGGACAACAAAAGGACAAGAAAAAGTTAAAACTAACAAACTGAAAACAGAACTAAAGCATACTGCAATGAATGGGAGGGAGAAAGGGTGAAATCAGGGAAGGGGTGAACACAAGAGACCAAGATGATGGTTCATGGGTGACATGGTGGTGGGAGAAGTTCAGGGTATACAACAATGTTAAAACACACACACACACACACACAAACACACACACACACACACACACACATATATATATATATATAACATATACACATAATAATGTAAATATATATGTAATCAATTAAGAATACATTAAAAAAACAGTATATAAAGCAGGCCTTTGGAAGGTAATTAAAATCAAATGAAGCCATAAGTCTGAGATCCTGACCTGACAGATGGCCAGCTTTAAAACAGGGTCCCTGTTAAATCCCTCCCTTCTCCCCAATATTCAAATTGGGGGGAGGCTATGTGGGAACAACAGTTAATTTTAGACTTCTAGCTTCCAGGATTATGAGAAAATACACTATTTTTTATACATTAGGTACCCAGAAGTTAATCTTATAACTGACATTTGTGCCCATTTGATAAATATCTCTCCATGTCCCCACTCTGTACCCAGCTTCTGGGAACCACCATTATACTTTGTTGATGCTCAGCTTATGGTATTTTCTTATGGCAACTGAAGGAGGTTGAGGACAGAGGAAAGTTTACACAGTTTCAAAAAGCTTTCAAAACTTTTCTTTTTTTTTCATGGTGATACAAAAACATCCAATAAGAAACTATTTACTGTTTTACAATTACTCTTGCCATGAATTTTAAAGTTTTAGATTGCCTTTTTTCTGGCCCATCATACCTCCCCTGCAAGGAGAAACCATGAGAAAATGAAAAAAATCCAAGGAAGAAGAAAATTCCTTTTTTCTCTCACAATTTAGAAATTTCCTGGAGGAACTATATGACAGTAGAGTGAGATACATATTCATGAGTCATGCACATGTTGCCAATTCATTGTTCTTGTTTTATTTTGTCCTTCATTTGGTATCACCTCAGCCTGCTCTGCCTCTCTCCCTCATCATGCTATTCACACCAGCTCGAGAAGGGTCACAGTGTATGTGGAATTCCCATAGCTCAACGTTTCTGTTTGCTAGCTGTGAAACCTTCACAGGTTAATTAAATGATACAAACTGATTTCTACAGATTGGGGAAGTAGCAGTTACATGATAGGACTGTTGGGGGAATTAAATAAGAGCAATAAAAGTGCCATGTCCATGGCAAAATGAATGCCTTTTTTCTACCCTGCATTGGTTCTATTTCTCATGCTTACACAAATACTCACTATATGAGCATGATTCAGCTTCTCGTTTCTGTGGCATTTTGTTGTTTGGGAATGCTCCGTGCACTTTCCTTCCAATTATTAATTTCTCCTCCTATTTAATTATTCTATTTCTTTGATTATTACAGATCCCACTTCACAACTTGAGATTTTTTTTTTTTTAATTTCTCCACTCTACCCTCTGGTATATGTTCTCATAGGACCATGTCTTACTCACATGTAGCACTTGCCACAAGTTTGTCTGTATTTGTATCACTGCTTGGTACCACATAGACCTTTGGAAAGCAGGAATTACATTTTTACAATACTTTATCCATAGTATTTGGTTATAATGCTTAGTATTTAAAAGACAGAAAATTATTTAATACTTTAAAAAATCCTTTAATATTTTTTATTTTTAAAAATTTCATATTTTGAAGTGTTTCATGACTTTGGGAAGTTACTTAGCTTTGTGTTTAATTCTGTTCTCAGAAATCATATAGGCAGGTGCTAGTGATTTTTTAGACTACTTATACATCTAAAAATGATAACTCTACTTTGTCTATACCTGACTCACTTCATCTGTTTAAATAATTTCCACTGCTTTACTTCATTATTGAATAATTGCCTGTTTACCCCTGAAAGTTATAGAGCAGAGGGCTTAATAGTAATTTGGAAGGGTAAAGTTTTTTTCCACCACAGAGAACAAAACAAGGAAGACCAATGATAATGCATGAATTTTTGATGTACACTTATGTCATCATCGGTTTGCTTCATTCATTCATGATTTGTTTCTAAGGGCAGTGTATGTACAATTTTTTTTTAGATATAGAGCACACTGTATGCCTGACAACTCTTGAAAAGAGGTGATACTATCAAAGCCTAAAACTCAAAGCTACCTAAACCTAAACCTGCCTTATGTCTATCCTTTCTTTAAAAAAGGCAGTCATTTTAGAGACTCATTTCATGTTGTAGTACATAGAATTGAAGGACCAAAAGATAGTAAGAGTTGTTCTAAAAGGAACACAGATATGAGCGTAACAGCAGTACAAGTTCATTAATGCTCAGACACAAATGTGAGAAAAAAACCAGTGGTGCTAACAGACCTTGTTCAAATGTGTATAGATGAAGAACTTACCTGAATGAACCTTCCCTTTGCACTCAATTCTGAAAGCGCACTCACAGCTACAATACTCAGCGACTAAACAAATACCCATTGCCATCCTTAAAAGGAAGATGGACTCTGAGGTCCCTTTAAAGTTGTAATTAGGTTGTTTCTTTCATGAAAAGACCGAAGGAAAGGGGTATAAGTCAGCTTTCTCTACTTAGATAAAATTACCTTTGAAGAATCTTCAGACCATCAATTGTGCTACACCTATTAAGCAGCATGTCACACCAGATGCAATGATTTACTGCTCTGGTATGCTTCCATGTAAGAAGAGTACTGTGGAGAAATCCTTTCTCCTTACACTGGACATTGATCTTTTATTCACACTCCATAGTACCTTCATCTCACTTAGAAGTCACTTGTAGAGTAACATTGAGCCCAGCAAAGAGAGAAGAGGAAGAAGTCTTAGATTCTCACTTAGGAGTATAACTAGAGACCTTTCAGCATCATCCATGTTTTTTCTTTTTCTCCTATTAGATTTGTTAGAAGTAACAAAGGCAATAAATAGAATGCAACTTATGTCTGTTATTAAAAAACAAGAAGGGTCTCAAAGACTAAAAACAGTCCTTGAATACTTACTCTCTAGCACCATTCACAATATTTTGTTGGGTTTTCCCATTTACTATATTAGCCTTGTGAGGGAAATTATTTTTTATAAGTAGGAAATTGAGTTATTACAAGGTATAATGGCATGCTGATATTCACATGTGAGAATTAGCCAGCAAAGGCATCACATGCCTAAGACTTAAATCTATGTTTTATCTTCTACATCACATTGCAAAAATGAAACAAAAAGATCATGAGTTTCTCCTCTTATATGCTTATATGTTTAATGCAATTGCACTGAGAAAAAATAGCTCTAGGGAACTCTTAAATCTGACGAACTATCTCATTAATGTATATTCATATTTTAGGAAAAGAATAATCAGAATGAAGGTAGCTAGCTCAAAATAATTGTTCTTCTAATTATTAATTTATTAATTCAATAAATATTTGCTATCCCTTTATTCAAGGAGCTTAAAACATAGTAGAACTATTGGAAATTGGATAAAGATAATTGTACTAGGGCTAAAATAATATAAGGTATTATACAAAGGACTTCATCCCCATTAATTGTGAAATATTGCTATCATCTACTAAAAAAGAGAGAGAATGCTGCATTAGAGATATATAATTACTTCTGGGGACTCATATAGGAGCAAATTTTGAGTAAGTCATGATATTTAAAGCAAATTCTTACAGGATGAATACATGACTATTAATAAGAACAAACTGGAGTACAATAATAAGGAGAAATGCATATTGCAAGTATAAAGGCATGAAGCAAGAAAGATCAGAGTGCAGATGTGTGGATGGAGGACTAACTGAACATATTTTTGAAATGATTAAAGTATTTTATTTAGATTGATTTGAACCTACTTGAATGTAAATGATGCCTATATCAGACTTTCTCTAGATTTTCAGAAACCTTAATGATTTTTCATCAAAATTAAGTTATAAGCATAAGTATTAGTTTAATGAAATGCTACCAGTACTTCTAGCAGAACAATACAATTTTGAATCAGCTATTCAATTTTTCTCTCAGTTGAAAGAAGATGGATAATAGGAATAAGAACTTGACAGAGAATATACTGAGAAGATGACAATTCATTGTGATTTTTGGAGGGAATAGTAACTGACCTATAATCTTCACAGAAGAACAAAATAGGAGTAAATTACAGTATACATACACAGGTGTATGTACATTCAATATTACTATGAAAGGTAACTTTATGCATAATAAGCAACTATTTATTTGTTCACTATATTTGGTACTTTGCTAAAATGTGTCATGCAAGGTTGTTACTAACTTGCACAGTATATATGTAGTAAAGGACAAAATGCAACTGCACAATATCATGGGATATAAAGTTATTCTTGCAGTGTGTTTTGTATCTTAATAGGATCTTAACTATTTAATTTAGTGACATAATACAAAGAATTCTGAAGGATATTATGTCTTATATGTGATATTACACATTTATGGTGAAGACTTTGAAATTGTGTAATTTGCCTTTGGTCCTAAAATCCTTACCAATTTGAGTTCAAAATATCTTGGTTAATAAATTTTACCTTTTACTATAAAATAAAAAATATTTTTGAAGAGGTTTATTTTATTTTTGAATTTTATTGGAAGAACATATCTTGAATAAATTTTGGCAAAATCTGGGTCTTGAAAAGGGAACCACAGATAGAAGACAAGGTTTCAGCACCCAGGACAGCAACCAACAATGACTCTTAGGAAGACTGGAATTAGAGAATGATTCTTAGGAAGCTAGAATTAGAGGCTATTGGAGATTTAAAGGTCAGAAAACCTTTTCTACATTTTTCAGAGTAAAATGAGACCTAATTATATATATATATATACATATATATGTGTGTGCATATATATACACTTAAGTGTGTATGTGTATATACACACTTATTCAAGTAGTTACAAAAACTGATTTAATATCCGGTCTTCCTTATTCCTACTCTAGTTCTTTTCTTTTCATATTCTGTACCATTCAAAAGTTCTGAGTAAAGATTTTGAGTGCCAAACTCATATTTGAGTCATCCTGACACCCCCAGATGTGCTTTGTGTACATTGTAAACTTAGAAATACCTTATTGACTGAAAAATTCAAATTCTTTGAATTGAATGAATGAAATTCCCATAGGATATCACATGATTAACTAAAAATCTCAACAGGATAAAGTTACAATTCCCAGCTCATTACCAGGCAATCCATGTGGGCCTGTCTTGGATTCCAATGTGCATGCATTAGAAATTGTCTATAGAAGTTGCAGTCCTCTGTTATTGGCTCAGAGTTAGATATCAATGTTGGAAATGCTGGGGTTAGGTGATCAAACTATATGCAAGTTTATATTCAACGCCTTGCATCCAGTACGTTATAATCATTCTCTGATTTCATTCTCATATGGGAAACTAGAAGGCATGTGGATAAACTCATGGAAACAAAATCTCATTTCTTTAATGAAAATCACTACAAATGGTCATATAAAGTATTAGAAGATTGAAGATTATGCCTCCAATTGAATCATAGTTTTCTACTTTAATATATATGTAACCTTGGGCAAGTTCATATAATCCAAATGTCTTTTCATTTTTAAAATGAGCATAAAAAGAATATAACTTGTAGGAATGTGTTGATAAATAAATATCAAACTATTTAGCAATGTTACTGCCACAGTAACTACACTCAGTAATAGCAATGTATTAATTTTTACCATAGCTTGTCCCTGCTATCTAAGTCTTCCTTCGAAGATGTCAGTTACTCCCCACCACCAGTTTTATTAATTTTAGAGAACTGCTGAAGTACTGCCTGGCTCTCTCCTTTCTTATTTTGGCAAACATTAAAGATAATTTGATTAATTACAAACATTAAATATATTTTTCAATCTGCTTCTTGTACAATTTAAAACCAGTCATCTATACTGCCTTTATGTGGAGAAATATGAGTAAATGTATGCTGGAAAACTAAATCCTCCAGGTTTCTCATTAAGTCTGAAACAATTCAATCTCAATTAATTTATTTTATATGTATTACAACTGTTAAAAATACTGCATTTTCTTTCTTTCACTTATTGTATTCTTTCGCTTATTTCTTTCTTTCACTTATTCCCCATTAAAGGGGGAAGGTAGAACAAGTACAAAAATGCAGCTTAATTTTAAAAGCTTTGATTTATACTTAAATTTCAGCCAGGAGTGGCTTCTTAAAAAGTAATATGGCAACTTAACAAGAAAATTTCCCCTAAAACAAATTGGAAAGGAATTGGATTGATGTTAATGGAACTAAGGAGAGAACTAAATAGACTATAAAAGCCTAGACTGCTATCCCAAGCACAAAAAGATGTGGAAAACCAATCTATGGTAATTGATTTCATCACAAAAACATATTGTCCAATTGGAGGTACTGTGAATAATACCTTAACGCCTGTCACAATAGATGGGGATGGTCTTTTTTTTCATTCTTTTATTCTGAGGCAATCTCAGATTCTGAATGTGGGAGCGCTTGTGAAGACTTGTGCACTGCCATTGTTACCAGGGAAACTGGGTCTTAATTTCTAGCATCTGAATGCCAAAGAAAACAGACTACAGAGAGTGAGGGAAAACTTTGTAGCACTAAATTTGTTTCATAGTTTTAGTGTTAAAGGTTTACTTTTGGGGAATTTTGAGAGAATCTTTTAATTGCATGATTAAAACTTGTGAGTTACCCCCTCTCACCACCACACTAGATTCAAATACTCTAACAAATAGTTTGATTTTCAGTTGATACAGTGATTATTAATCACAGCAATTTTAGACTCAAATTGAGAAAAAAATAATGAGTGTAGGCCTTTGTTCAATTCCACAGGAAACATATAATCATCCTTCAGCCTGAGAGTTCTAGTCAGCTTATGGAAGAAAGCCTACCATTTCAATTTACAAGGTTCCCCTTGCCCAGACCAGAGAGTTTTATATGTGTGCTTTTGTGAGGTATTGCCTCGTGGCTCATAAGCATAAGTATTTTATGTGGAAAAGCAGAAAAAGCAAACTTGTCTGGATTAAGAAATAATAATAAAAATAAACCCTCACATCCTTGTGTTCCAAAAGATGAGTTCTACATTGATTTACTTAGAATCTGCTTCAGCATGAGGGATTATTTTATTTCTCTCAAAATTATTTTTTAAATACACTAACAGGTGATTTTTGGACCTCTGGCCAAAATATATTTGAGACTAAAAGAAAAAAATAAAAAAAAGAACAAATCCTAACAAACCAGAAAGAATTAAGAATAAAAGGGTAAAATAGAGGAAAAAAATAGAAATTCTAGCAACATATAGATTATTTGACAAATTGACCTTGCTATAAATAGACCAAAAGTAGCTTTTAAATATTGGTAAAGGTCTTTGATTTTATTTCGCCCACATGAAAGAAGCATAACCCAAATATACTTCTTCAGGACTTTTGTTCTTTCCCTGCTCTTAAATAGAAGTAACCGCAAAGTTTAAATTCTTCCATCATCTTTGCTTCTTTCTGCATTATGGGTTTCTGTTTTGTTTTTGTTTTTGGACTTGGTAGTGCTCCCATGGAACTTCCAGGAAAACAAAAGGACCCAGCCTTGTGTGTGTGTGTGTGTGTGTGTGTGTGTGTGTGTGTGTGTTTGAAGCTACTGCAGCCAGTAGATAGGCAATCTAAAAGAAATCAGCCAGGTCTTTTGGCAAAGACTCACAAAAGACAATAGAACAATAGAGTCTAAAATATGTCCCTTACAAGAATGCTCCTCAGAGAAATACTCAAAAATTTATAAAATATCTTTTTGAGAAGAGTGCTTTTTTTAAAGGGAAAAAAGTCCTTCTAAAGACCACTGAATAAAGAAAAGCCTTGCTCTTAAAAAAATCCAATTTCTTGTCATTACTTTACTAGAATATGAATCAGTTCAAACAAGCATGAACACTGAGAACTACTAAATTCTGAATTCAGTCTTTGTGAGATTCAAAATAAATATCTTGTAAAGTTATAAAATTTAATGTTCTCTTAAATTCATAAGAATTAAATACACAACCCTGCCAAAAATAAATGTCATCACTTTCACTTAATAAATGGGAGTGGGTAAGCTAAAAAGTGAACTGAATCACCTGGAAAAATCAGGGCTTGGAGAGGACTTAATTCCTGGTCTTTATGAAACTAACAAATTATTTTTATTTAGTTTAAAACTTCCATATTTTCAGGTATCTTGAGAACATGTATAAGAAAATTTAACTTTGTATGTTTTCTTTGCCCAGTGTTGGGGACAGATAACTACTTTGAAAAGCCATTCAAAAAATTTTTAGGAAAGTGACAAAAGTTATTGGAAGTATAACATTTTACTTTCTAGTATTAACTGTCTTAAGAAATTATAGTGAGAGGGGGTTATACATACAAACCTAAAAATTAGCAGAAGGCAAATAACAAGCTATTTTACTGTCTACCAAGTGCCAGATAAATACAAAATCTCACTGAAACTCACATGTGGTAGGGTTGGTTTCAGCATTAGTATTTTGTATATGAGAAAACAGATTCAGCAAATTTTTTAGCCTGCTCAGAGTTACACAGGTCTAGATGAAAAAAGAAGCAGATAGGTTTGGTTTCTAAGCTCTTATTTTCCCACCATGCTAGAGAAGAGTAGTTATATTGGTTTAAGTTTGAACACCATGCAATCATTCTTTGTTCTGTTCTTCCTGAGAGTAAAACGCAAACTATCCTAAAATGATGCTGACTTAGCCTTTTCCTTGACTTTTCATTTCCACACCATCATCACACTATTATCAAACGACAAGTGATGTTTTGTAAGTTATGTAGCTTATTTTATCTGTTCCTGAGTTCTCTAACATTTCTAACTACTGCAATTCTTTACTTCTGTGAAATTTTCTGGGAAAGTGGTTTGTGCAATACATGCTTATTGGTACCTGTTTTCTATTGCTAGGATTAGAAATATCCAATCTTGTCAGATTATGCAAACAATATGTAAACAACTGTTTTTTCTATTCTTTTAGTGTTTTATAAATCTTTGGCCCAAATTTTCAATAACTAAAAAGTACCAAAAAGATTTTCAGTATTTTCATTTTTGTGCTCATCTATATTTTGTTAGACCAGAGTTGAAACAAACAGTTGAAACTTGAATACTGCTAAGTGTTATTTAAGGGACCAATTTATAGTTCTCAGTCTTTTCAAAACTAAAACTAAGAATAGTAGTATTTCTCCTACCTTCAAGGGAATGGTCTATATTCAAATTAAAAAGGAAGTCAATTCAGACAACAGAATATGAAGAAATAACTTCTAAAATAAGCTATGAACATATTTGTAGTGTCTGATTAGTAATAAAAATATGGAAACTATCAATGGATGAATAAAGAAGCTGTTAAATGGGATATTATTTCCAATGAAATATTATTTAGGTGTTATAAGGGAGGAAATTCTACATTTATATGTGGAATCTTAAAAAGTTAAGCACATAGAAACAGATAATAGAAAAGTGGGTGATGAATCTGTTAACTAAATAAAGGAAATCCTTCTACAATGCATGTATGTATCAAATCACCAAGTTAAATTTACTTAGATATATGAAATGTAGTGACTGTCTGGATTTTTCCTCCAGCATTGATTCTGCCTAGGTAGAATCAGCTTCATATTCTGAAGAAGAGATTTTCCAGAGAGAAGGGACTACCCTCAAAGTAGAGTACATTCATTATGTAGTGTTCATGATATAGAGTATGATGTCTGGCACACACTCGTGATTCAAATACCATTGAATTGACCTTCTGCTTAAAATTATAAATGCAAATCCTACTATAAAAGAGGAACAATTACTATAAGTTACTAAAAAATGAATAGTAAAAAAGACAAAAAACCTGATTTTTGGCACAGGAAAGAAAAACTCACAATCAACAAAGAGAATAGATCTTGAACTTTTGTCTACTCTGGGAAATAGAAATAAGATTTGTTATGATGGAGAGTCCACTGATAGCTGGCAGGTTACTGTGGATTCTCTGAAGGTATGGTTGTAAGGACAAGAAGTCCATTCTTAAACCATTTACTAGATAATGTTCTGCTCCCCTTCATTATATTTATTGAAATAAAGTTGGTTTAACTTGTTGTATATGCTTGTGGGGTTACAGTTTGAAACCTTTACGGATTTTTGCTTTCATACCATGCCACAATACTAATATGCCTCTGATCCTTGATATGGATCTCACTCACTCTTTGTTTGCTAATCTGCCCTTCCATGTCATGGAAGTTAACCTGTTAAAATTATGAACTTAACTTTAGGAACAAGATCTAAGATAAGACTTTGGAAGAACAAGTCTACTTTTTTCCATAATTGCAAGTGTAATTTGTTTACCATCTCTGTTAATCTCAAAATGAAACACTTGAAAGAAGGAAGCTTTTGTTGAACACACATATATTTATAATAGAGCATATTATACCATCTGCACACTTATATTAAAAGACAAGAAAGGACCTCAGGGACAAACTATATATTATCTTGTTCTTTTCTTCTTTTTTGAATTGTTTCAAATGTATGGTTCAGCTATATTTTATCTTCCTCTGAGTAAATGGGACTCAAATTCCTTTCTTCTAGTGAGTTAAAATACTGGCCTCTTTGGTAAATACCTCATTGACTATCTAAGAAATGGGCTCACTACTAAGGCAGCTGCTAACAATCATTAGCCATATGCTGCGACAAAGATCAGCTATTAGAAGGAGGTGGAACAAATTCTAGTAAAGAAAACTGGAATAAAGGAAAACTGAAGACTGTCTTTTATGGTGTGCACATTGACTTTTTCATTCAATTCAGGCATGTAGTGACTATATCAGATGAGATCAGGCATGTTCAAGATGGTATGGCTGTAGACTGTAGTGAGTATATAAACAGCAGCAATACTATATGGGAATATTGCTCAAAAGATGGCTTATTGCATCATGAAATAGGACTGTACATTACTCACATGAAATGTGTAGGGTGAGATAGACACCCATGTGAAAAATGGTTGGCAGCCAGCTCTCTCCTGAATGCCATTTTAAATCTCTTAATGTCAGAGGGAAGTATGCTTCTCCTAGAACATCCAGAACTTTTGAGCCAGGATAAAACCAAAATCAAGTACATATATTTTCTTCAACAAAAACACTGGAGGGAGTAGAATCAAGAAGAATAATATGTGTGTGTGTGTGTGTGTGTGTGTGCGCGCGCGCATGGGCTATTTGGCTATTTAAGCTTCTCAATACCAGAGGGAAATTGGGGTAAAACATTTCTTAAGACCTATCTAAAGTCCAGGAAGCATAACAATCCATAGATTTAGAAGGAAATAAGGGGCATTTGGCTTCTTCCACAATCAGAGATAACTATTGATCTGAGACTTTTTTTTTTCAGCAGTATATATTTACATAGATATTTGTTTTAGCATATACTATATAAGCAGAACAGCTAAAATGTAATCTAGCTACACTTTTTCTTTTTTTTATTTTTAGCACACTTGCTGGTTGAACATTGTCACTCTTGAAATACTCTATGGTAGAGGTGTTTTCTCAAATGCTGAAGCCAGGTTGGTATGGTTTCTCCAGCATTATTCTGGAGCCAAATTAGACCTAACTTCATAAATATATTCTGGGGATTGCAGGTTTTCTAGTCTCATGCCTGGGGTTGAAGCTGTTTCAGTTCCAGATCATTAAGGTGCACTTAGATTTCCAAGTCCAGGACTCAGGGGAAATAAGAAAATAAATGCAGAGACAGGAAAAACCCTCTCTCCCCAACCCCCCCGTGTGCGTGTGTGTATACAAAGACTGTTGGTCTTAACCCATGAAGCGAAATGATAGCATTAATAAAAAATTTTAATAGTGCCTAAAACTGATCAATCACTGAGAACAGGGCAGTCACTTCCAAAACCAATTCCAGAGGTTCCGTTTTTACATTCCTTTAATGTCTCTAATTGCTTGCGTACTATCCCATGCTTTGTAATACACGCGCTTGTGAAAACTAGGCAGCCACCAAATTGTACCTGTATTCCGTACCAATAGGATCTCAAATTCAAATCCTTCAAATTAATCTTAAAAGGTTTAACAAATAAGTTCTACATATTAAGCAACTTCTACAATGTCAAAAATATTTTTTGATGAAAGGCAGGAAAGTTTTTCTGTAAAACAGTCTGTGATGTTAATTCCTTTATATCCCTCTTACAGGGTATGTGATATTATATTGTGTGCCATATTTTTGCAGTGAGTTATAATAAAAATTTATTAAAAAGTTTCATAATTCCAAGTACCTGCATTTTATGTTCTGTGGCCACAACTGAAACCTAGAATAACTACTGTAAAACCTCATCTTGTCAGGGTGTTTGGAGAGACTTCAATCAGAAAAATATAACAAAAAATGATGGTTATAAGGGGAACAAAAAACATATTAACTAAGCACAGACTGAGATAATGCTTTGAGAATTGTTTATAGGTTTCTACTTAGAGTGAATCTTCTTGAACAAAGTGATATTTCTGTCCCTTTATTACCATATTCATGTGAAAATTGCTTCATGATATTCCCAAGTATGAATTATGTATTTGAGATGGTTTGATTTAAATTAAAGTGAGTAGGCAGATTAATTTCACTTTAGGGTAGCATGAGGGGGGAGTAATCACACAATTAGAAATGTGTGACTCTTATTTGGCAGAGACTCACCGTATACATGGATACAAAGCTAATGTCAACTTTAAGTACCTGGATATTAAAAATCATAACAGTGCCACTCTTTTTATTCAGGTGTCAAATTTGTTCATATGGTTGATAGCTCTTCAACTGGAGTTCAGTGGTCAACTATAAAATGTCACTCTCCTTTATAGAAAACAAACAAAAAAATCAACTTTATATAGTTTGTTCTCCAGGAGGGCATTGTTTTTCAGGAGGGCATTAAAGGACTAGAAAAGAAAATATGCACTTAGAGAATTTTCTATGAAGATAGCACTGTATTAGACACTTCACATGCATCATTTATATTAGTCCTCGCAATCTTAAAATGATTTAAGATTATTTAAAGATTATGAAAGGTATTAAGTGGAAGAAATAAAATTGGAGCTCAATATGTTTAATTGAATGATACAGAGGGAGGGTCACTTTGTTCCTCAAACATATGTACATAACATTGCTTCCTTCCTGAAGTATGAACTAACATCCCTTCCCTTGAATCTGGGATGACTTTACAGCAGTCTTGGTCAGTAGAACATAGCATAAGGGATGTTCTGGGAGTCCAAGGGAAGTGTTTATATTCACTCTGGAAGATAATGACTCTGTCAAGTAGAAACACACAATTGCATAGAGAACCTGGAGGATGTGAGTTGCCTCAGTCAAGCTATCATTGCCAATGCATTGCCAAGAAGTGGACATGAACCATTACTATGAAACCCTGCCTACACTGCTGAATTGTTCATGCAAAAAATTGACACTGTTCTTAAGTCACTAAGTTATGGAGAAATTTGTTAGCCAACAGATAACTGAAGCAATTTCCAAGCACTGTCTACTTCTATTGTGTGGTGCTGGCTTCCCTGGTTGTCCATATTTCCTTAACTATCAATTCAAAAGGAAACATTTTACCAAGTAAAAGGAGGAGGTTATCATAGGCAGTGGAAAAGAACAATTCCAAGGGTTTCAGCTATTTTAAGTCAAAGTGAGTACTTATACAGTGCCTGTCACTCTTTCAAGGTATTTTTCTTCACAGCATCCCTGTTAGGTAGGAAATAATTTTTAATCCCTATGTTATAGAGAGAAAATGAAGCACAGAGATGATTAGCACTTGGCAGCTGGACAGTTATAGATTAGGACTAAAACTATGCAGTCAGATTCCAGATCCTCACTCCTAATTCCTGGGTTGTATTACCTGAGCTCTCTTGTCACTGATAATTGAATGCAGCCATCTGAAACTAATAGCTGAGCTAAGAGTTCTACTGAAGTTATAACTGAAATGCCAACGTTTGAATTGCAAAAGTTGGACCTTATATACCCTAAAGAACTTCCCTCAGTGGAACAGTGTACAAAAGAATCCCTCTGGGTTAAAATGCCACAAAGTTAAGAGCTAAAGGACATTTCTTGTAAAATCAGAACAAGACAGTGAAGAAGAAAAATGCAAAGCCAGGTACATAAAGACCCCCTATCTATGGTGTGCTCTTCTCCCTTCTTTACTGTACCCAAGAGCAATTCCCTGGCATGGAAATATAATGGTCATCTACATACTGGCTGCTACTTTTGTTAGGATTTTTCTGATTCTCTATAGGATGTGGAATGCAATAGATCTATGTGGGAGTAATGGCTTGTTGCTGATATATTCTGATCTTAGAAAATTCCTTTAACTCTGAGTTAAATCAATAAGATGGGGCAATAATGTCTAACCCATGGAGTTCTTACAAGGAATTCATGAGATTGTATTTGGGAGAAGGGACCTATATAGGTATGTATTACAACTATTACATATTGCTCAAGTTCCTGTTTCTATGAACCAAAATTCAAGTTGATAAATTGGGAGAATATAGGAAACAAAGCTGGGCTAGCAGAGAATGATAAAATCTGGAACTAAGAGTAGAGGTTCTTAGACCAGCCAAGTAGGTGCAAAGAGATTTTTAAAAGTAAGATTCTTCAAAATCCATGCAAGAGAATTCATTCATATAGCCTTTTCATTACCTCCATTAAAAAATCTAATCAGATTTCTGTTGCCTGGAAATCTCCACATGTAGAAACTATTTAGACAGTGCGTTTATCAGTGATCTGGTAAGCTCTGATCAGATTTCAGCCTGGCTTAATGGAACCACAGGATGATAGATGAAAATAAAAGTACTCATGGCAACCTCTTTATTTTGCACATGAAGATCAGGAAAGTGACTTTATAAAGAAAGCTAGCTTGTAAATGACAGAATAGACTCTAGGATCAAGGTTTCCTGATGCCTAGAAGAAGACATTTTATATCAAAAATTGAAGCTTCTCTTCGGTGAAAACATAGCTTAAAAGGGCACTATTTGGCATTGCAGATAGTTACCAGGCCTAAGCTGAAACCTGTTTTATGATATCAGATAATGATTCTACAGGTCAGATACATCAAACTTCTTAGTATGTCTCTTATGTGTATAGGAAGTAAACTTCAGCTCCATGTACTTTTCCCTGCCGCTGTTTTTAGTTCCCTACTAATCATATAACTAAGGCAAGAATTTATGTAAAGAGAAGACATGTATAAAATCTGAGCAAAGTTGAACATGGAATTTTCAATAGAAATTCTTTCTTTCTAGGAGGTGGGCACCAGTGAGAACACCTCCTCACAGATCTGCCTTCTACTCTCTGGCCTGTGACTTGGTCAGTGCTGATGATGAACTCTGGAGAGTAATAGCTCTGACAATTCCATAGAAACAGATGACAGAGCTCCCTTTGCTTCCCCATGTTTAGAATTTTATCCAGTGTGTAACTTAGTACTCCTATAGCTCAAGAACCTCAGTCTTGCTCCTCCCAGGTTCCTAAATTCTAGGATGCAATCTGTACTCTCATTACTTAAAGTGATTCCTAGTATTCTTTCTTGGACTATATACCTCATGCCTGGAATAGCTATCCAGTTAGTACCCCAAACAGACCAGATTCTTGTAGTTAAATGGATCTAGAGCCATTTCTCAGACTCACGTGACTTGCATTTCAGTAAGTAAAAAGCTATGACTTATCTGTAATTTCCTGAACTAGAGGAATATAGGATGTCATGGAAGGAACAAATTAAAATAGATAATTATTCTTGATTAATAATCTAATTTGGGCATTTCCATTGATAGATGTAGAGATAGATGGTGCACAGATATTTCTGGTGATTGAAAAGGCATTAATTTAGTCTTAATACATAATTCTGAACATTAACTTTGCTTTTGGTTTATAGAATTGAAGATTCATAAGGCTTCAAAAATTTTTAAAAAAGGAGAAAAATGTCTTTCTTTTCAGAAAATGAGAAACAACTCTAAACATATCTTTAATTTAACTCAGAACATTTGAATCTTTTTGGTATAATAACTTAGGTTCCAGTGTAGTTGCATTTCAGTTCATTTTTTTTCCTGAAAATACAAAAAGTCACAGTAAACGCTTCAGACTATTTCATATGTTTCAGGGTCCCCTAAATATATTTATTGATCTTCAGTTAAACTCTTGGGGATTTTGTGAGTTCTGACATTGATTCCCATGTGCAATAGGGGACTTTTCTAGATTTAGAGTTATGCCTTAATTTTAACTACTAGTTTGAACTCCAGACCCTCTAAAATAGATCTTAAGACTCCTCATCAGATTTTGAAACTTGCTGCTTATTTTCTGATTCAACTATATTTGTTCTGCTATGACTGTATTACTTTTGGATTCAAGAAGGTCAGCTACCGGTAAGTCTGCTCTTCAACTTTCCCTCCAGCTATGAGAGTGCAGAATATATTTAAGTTCTCACATGGAGGAGAGTATGTAGGGAAACAGAGCCAGATTTGTTAAACTTTCATTTTTCTTCCTGATCTAAATTCGAGTCAAGTTTCTGTGACCTTCCTTCTACTAATCCACTGATAATTATTGGTATCTGGTAGGCATGTACTTAAAAACAGAACACTTTCTTACCCCTAAGAGCTTAGAATTTCATTGGTAATAGAGAACACTTACACATGGTAAGTGTGTAACCACAGTATTGGGAAACATCAAAAAAGTGATTCATAAATATATGAGTTCGTACCATAGTATTGAAGTTAAAAGATTTAATGAGTTATCGAAGAGGCTAGTTTGGTCTTTGGAGATATTAAAGCAGAATTTGACAGTATTCTTGGTGGCAGATATGCTGTACCAAATGTGCAGAGGTGAAAAATGTTTAGATTTTGAGAAGCAATCAGTTTAACTACAGCAGAAGTTTATGCATATTTCTACATAGCATTTGGATCTTTCCAAAATAGTGTCCTACCATCTATATCTGTTTCAATTCTCCCTTCATATATAATTTACAGCCCACATGGTATACTTGGAACTCCCCAAACATGTCCATGCTTTTTCATTTCTGTTGTTGCTAATACTTTTTTTCTTATATTTTACTGTCTTCTCACCACTGCCTTCTTCCATGTGAGAGTCCTAACAAAGATTAAAAAAATAATGTAAGTTTGTTCTTAGTTGGCCACTCTGACAGGATTTGTAAAAGTAATGTATAGGGACAAAAATTAAGTTTCAGTCTCAAACAAACAAACAAACAAACAAACAAACAAACAAACAAACATAAACTTGATTGATTAGTAATGGCGACCAAGGTGTGACTTAAGAAATGGTGGTACAAATATGTCATGTATTTGTTCAATCTGTTCAAGACCTAAGAAACTACTCATATGAGTCATAAAGCTTTTTGGAGCCTTCATCAGACAGGTGAAGGGGAATTTCCTTGAAATTCCCACTGCATTTTCTATTTCTTTTATCTTACTTAACGTATTCCATTTTATATGCTTGTACTCGGGCTATCATTGGCAACAGACTTAAGCTTTTTGAAAGTAAAGACTACTTCACTCATCTTATTATCTTCCTCAGATGCCTGACATAGTAAGTATATGTTTCATAAAAGATCTTCTGAACTGAATATAATGCAGGGAAGAGGGAATATCTAAGGTTGTAAAAGTAAATTGCAAATGGATTACATAATGATAAATAGGAGACAGCTGTTAATTGTTTTACAGTAGTTTCATGTATATTCATTTTGTCCCCTAATAATCAGCTGTCCAAGGACAAACTTAATCCCACGTCACTCACAGATTCCAGTGCTAGTAAGTTGCTGCCCTGACATGTAGGGTTTGAATCCTTTGGCTTGAAAGAATCCAAGGCAGCACAATTCATCAATGCATCATACCTCCAAGGGTTTTTTTTTTTTTTTTGAAATTTGCATTTTGCAAGAATAAAGGGTTGAACAAAGGAGGAACAATATACCAAGGACGAAAACCTGAGTTTCACAAAGGATGAAAACTCTGGCATACTGTGTTAGAGAGAACAGAGATTTGGGGGATCAAAACTTAAATCTAAGATCAGATCTTAGCTCTACCACCCAGATACTAGCTCTATGGTCAGCTCTACCACCCACACTTTCACTGTGCCTTTGAGCAAATTAAGTAACCTTTCTGAACTTCTATCTTTTCCTTTGTAAGTTGTAGCATTATACCTAGTATCAAAAGTTCAAAGCTAGGTGCAACATAATGGTAATAACCTCATGAATTCATAGACAAGTAAAACTTGCCTATACACAATATATTTTCCTACATACTCAGTGCCACCTATGTTTTTCCACTGATCCTGATTTATTTATTTTTTTATGTTGACTGAGTTTGGGAAAAAATGTCTAATTTTTTCTAGACATATATAGTCGATATATATGTAAAACACACCTATATGTAGAATTATTCAATGATAGTATCTGAAATATCTGGAGTATCTGGGATAGTATCTGAAAAGCAAAGTTCACATAGCTTAATAAATGATTTCCTCCAACTCTAATATATCTTTCCAGAAAAACATGATTTAAAGAGACCAAAGCAAGAATGCTGACATCATGGGTTATAGCTGTCAGGATTATAACCATTTTAGGTACTTCAACTAGACAACTTTTCATTTCTATGACCAGTTCTTTAGATTTCCTGAAGTTACATGGTTTGACAGATAAAAATTTTCAAGTAGGACTTAAATGATCCAGTGGTTGCTTTATACATTTTCAGTCCTTTTATGTCAAATCCCATTTTAATAAATCAGGTTTTTCACATATAATACAATTACAAATGCTTTTGGTTTTCATATTTTGGCTCAATGAAATGACCTACTTTAAGTCACATGAAGTGGAACGTACTTTGTGTCATTAAGTTCCCAGAGCATTTCATGACCTTCCCCTGGTTGAGACATTTTCAAGAGGAAAACAAACCTGACCTTGACCCATTTGCTTTCAGTGGGCACTTACATGAATAGCAATAGCAGACACTTGCTCCAAACGGAGACATCACATCAATGTGAGTAGACACTCCTGTCTATCAAAAGGTAATCTCCACATTTATGAAGAAAATTCAGTGAACTGTGGGTAAAGCTTTCAGTCCATACATTTTTTAACATAAATACCCTAAGAATAAGCCACTTAAATATCATAGACTACAGAATGTGGCAGAAATAGGCATCTACCTCATTATATCAAACCATAAAGCAGTTGACATTTATTAAGAGGATTGTTTGAACAAAATTGCTCAAAAAAGCCAAGATTGTCTTATTCAAGTAATCTTTGTAGAGATTAAGATAAAAGAACAAAAATGATATGAAATATTTAATTATATTATTTCTTGAATATGTGTATTATTAGGAAAGTGACATATCAACAGCACATTATAAATTGTGCAGCTATCACTTATTAGACATTTAAATTTGGGGTTTGGATCTACTAACTATGGTTTGTTATCAAGAACTGGAAAATAATTACATCATTAAAATTAAAGAAATAAATAAAAAGTTCCCAAATAAGTACATGCTTTACATTATTATTAACATAAATATTTGAGACCCTATTAGACATTCAAGTAGAATTTTCCATTAAAAATCTGATAGATGAGTCCTAAGAAAATGTCTGAACTAGAGACATTTAAAATTACATTTACAACATAGCTATAAAGAATCTAAGGTAATGAAAATGTTAATTTTCAGTTAAACCTGAACAGTAAGAGAGGATTTTTGAACTAATTATTTTAGATCATTGAGGAACAGCAGAGGGTCAGGAAACAGACAAAACTTGCAAGCTGCCCTTAGATGTGAGGCCTGCAGCAGGGGAGCGGGAAAAGGATCTACACAGAGGAGGGCAGAGATCAAGGGACCTTGGTGATATAGCATGGGTGTTATGGTATTGGGAGAACTATGGGGCAACACCTGAGGGGAGAAATCAAATACTGTTCAGAAATGAACAATGATGCAATAAAAAAAAATTAATGAAATAGAAACAATTTTTAAAAAAGAGCAGCATGGTAAGAGACAAGTTTGGAGATCCCAGATGGGCAGTTTAAAGCCAGAGGGTGTGGGACTCGATTCCATTTGCTGCAAGAAGTTTTTCTGTCTACTTCATTCCTATACCTTTTCACTTTTGCTGGTTCTTCTTCCTCTCATTTTGAAATATTCATGTCTTTAAGGTTTGGTATTAGGGGTCTGATTTTTCATTATTCTCTCTCCAAATATGATTTCATCAAATTTCTTTTCTCCATCTGCAATTTATAGATACCCAAATTTCAGTCTCCTGCCCAGAACCACCACTTCAGTTCCAGATTTGACAATTTCTTTCATCTGTCTTACAATATTCTCCAACATGATAAAAGGATTGTTCTAAAGATTATTCTCATAAATCAGAACTTCTATCTCTCCTACTTTCCCCAAATCTAAAAAAGACAGAACTCTCTGGATTACCTTTAATTCCTCTTCCACCTAACACACACTCCCAATCCATCAAATCTTATGAACTCTAGCTTTGAAACAGATACTCAAATTCTCCATATACCAACTCAATATTTGTTTTTTTATACTGTAGTCTTAGACACAATTACTGAAACCTGGATGATTAAAGTAATTTCAAATTTTCCTCCTTATTTCTATTTGTGCTCACAATCTGTTTTTCATATAAAAGTCACAATATTCATTGAAACAAAAAGGAGAAAGGGAGAAATCTATCATCTATCTATCTATCTATCTATCTATCTATCTATCTATCTATCTATCTATCTATCTATCTATCTATCTATCTATCTGTCTGTCTGTCTGTCTGTCTGTCTGTCTGTCTGTCTGTCTGTCTGTCTGTCTGTCTGTCTGTCTGTCTGTCTGTCTGTCTATCTATCCGTCTGTCTGTCTGTCTGTCTATTACAACAAAAATTGCTCCATTTCAATTTCCAGAAATATTAGGGGACCGAAGCTATGACTCCAAATGATATGTTACTGGATGCTGCTAGGATCTGACAGAGTCAAATGGAAGGTCAGGGAATTGACTGGAAAATACCTAGAGACCCAAAGATAACAGATCCACGAAGCACATTTCAGAGAGACTCTTAAGTTTGAGGAATCCCTTGATATGCAAAAGTTAACACTGACACTACATTATAGCAAACAGGACCAATTCTAAGAGAAGTCCATTAAAGAGCAGTTACCATGGTGATGTGCTTAATAGCAATGGTATATCATAGTCAGTGCTTAAAAAAATACATCCTATAGTTGAGGATTACCTTGGACACAACCACATTTCCTTTAATGACTGACTAGAGG